>BJCM01268057.1:0-29013 GCA_018326385.1 Flaveria bidentis
AAAAAATTATAAAATAATAATTTTTTCTAAAGCATAATTTTTTTTAAAAAATAAAAAATATTTTAAAAATTGGTATTTTTAAAAATTCAATTTTTTAAAACCAAAAATAATTAATTTGGGAGTTATAATAAGAAAATCTAAAAAAAAATTTTTGTACGGTTTGTTTTAGAACAAAATGTTTATTTTTTTGAAAACAAAATTAAAACAAAACTTTAAAAAGTTGATATCACTATTTTATTAGTTATAGTCAAAGTCAATTTCTCATACGTAATTTCAGTTATATCATATCTTACAATATTATTTTATAATTAATAAATTTTACTATATTAATATTTTATTTATTCAACTCATGTAATACATGAGTTTACTAAAACTAGTATTATGTATAATAAAATATATACAATATTACATATCATTTTTCTAAATATTTCATATTATTATTTAGTTAAAAGTGTATTGTACTCAATTAATCACTCCAATCATTCTTTCTCTCTCTACATTTTTTTCTACATTCAATATTAATTACTACACACCTCTTTATATATACATAAACATATATTTAAATTTTCTATAATCAGGATTACAATTTTTTTAAAAAATTAAATAAATACCACATCTTTATTTGAAAAAATGACAATAATTCAATTTTTTTATAAAATATTAAAATTTTCTGGAACAGTAAACTTTTCTAAAATTCAAAATATTCTAAACTGTTTAAAAAGTAATTTTATTATCAAAATATTCAATTTCAACATGCGAGATACCTTTATAGTTATGCTAAAAAGAAATCACCGTTATAACAAGGTGTTATACTACATAACGATTCACCAATAATTCACGTATTTTCACGAACGCATATTCACGTATTAGCTTTTCATCATGTGTAATCACTTAAGAATACAGTTTGCTAATAAATTCAATGTATACGTGAAACCGCATGGCTTATTCTTAGTAATTTTGCATGTAGGGTCTATTAAATGCATGAAGCATAAAAAGAAGTTTAAACAATTTCTTAAATCTTACAAACACTTACATAAAAATATTAATATGAATTCATGTAAAATTTATTTGTAACAATGATTTAAGCATATTGGAGTTCTATACATTCACAAGATCAATCATGTCATGTTGTGCAACATAATCAACTTACTTATCAAAATTTGGAGGCAAACTAGTGTTATATCATATCCACAAGTTGCAATGAAACTGAAAAGATTAAGGGCATACATACATATAATATATATATCTTACTATTTTAATAAAAGAGTAAATAAGAGTGTTGTGTGTTAACACCACAATCATTCTCATCAATTTTTTTCTGCCTCTCACTCCTATTAAATAATTACCTTAATTATGTTGGTTAATGTTGACCAAGTTTCAAGGAGTCAGAAGACTAAGTACTAGCCGTTGCAGGTTGTTGCTAAAATATTGGTGGATGCTGCTTTTATTCAGCATGTTATCGTTTGTTCTTTTGCTATTTAAAGGAGTCATAGGTAGGCTAGAATAATCAGTCGAAAACTCTTGTTCTTTCTTTGTAAGCTGTGTCGATTGAATCATCAATAAGAAACCTTTGGCTCTATTTTATCTGTTCTATATTTTTGTATTTGTGCTCTGGTACACTAACATTTGGTATCAGAGCTTTGTTCTGATCTATCTGCATGCCAAAGATATTACGATTTGAACCCATGTCTACTATAACCACCACTTCAAATCCTCCAAAAGAAAACCCATTTGCCTTTTAGTGTCCCATCCTTACTTCTACCAACTATACAACCTGGTCCATTAAAATGGAAGCAATATTAGACGCCCAGGGATTGTGGGAATCGATCGAGCCACCAACCGGAGTGGTTGCAGATGAGAAGAAAAGTAAACAGGCTCGGGCATTTATATTTCAAGCTATACCTAAAGAAATTTTGATGCAAGTTGCAAAGAAGAAGACTCCCAAGGATGTTTGGGAAACTCTTAAAACAACATTTGATGGTGCAGAACGAGTGAAGAAAGTCCGACTACACCCTTTGAAAAGCGAGTTTGAAGCCCTACGTATGAAAGACGATGAATCCATTGATGAGTATGCAGGCAAACTGTCAGGTATGATCTCTAAATATAACAGCGTTGGTGCAACCTTGGAGGATGAAGAATTGGTTCGTAAGTTGCTTGACACAGTAACAGACAAGTTCATTAGCCTGGTGGCATCCATGGAACAGTACTCAAACGTGGAAGAAATGCCCTTTGAGGAAGCTATTGGTCGTTTAAAGGCGTACGGAGACAGACTAAAGCTAAGACATGGAAGTTCAAATGGAGAAAGTGCTTTGCTGCTCACAAAGACAGATATACTTCGAATCAAAAGGGTTCAAGCAAGTCATACACGACGGGTGGTCGTGGCAGAAGCAATGACAGAGGGGGAAGAAGTGGATCACGGGGTAAAAGATCTACACGTGGTAGAGGTGGATGCTAAAGTGGCGGTCCACATAGAGACTCTAGTGGTTCAAACAAAAAGTCAAGAGACAAAACCTACATAAAATGTTTTGAATGTAACCAATATGGCCATTATGCCTCTGAATGCAAACAACAAAAGAAACAAGAAGAAAAAGTAAATTTGACTCAGGAACAAGAGGATGAAGTAGCCTTGTTACTAACTGTGTGTGGAGAAAAGAACTCACAAATGGTACTTTTAAATTAAGAAAGAGTGTATCCAAGCGTATACAAAGAAAACGAGGCTGATGAGAACAACTGGTACCTTGATAATGGGGCCAACAATCACATGTCTAACCACAAGAAACTATTTGCGGATTTGGATGAAGGAGTAACAGGACAAGTATGATTCAGTGATGGATCAAAGGTCCAAATTAAAGACAAAGGTACAATTTTGTTTGCTTGCAAAAATGGTAATCAGTTTATTGCTCCCAATATATACTACATACCTGCCCTATATAGTAATGTTATTAGTCTAGGTCAAATGACTGAAGATGGCTATGATGTGGGGATGAGACATGACATGTTGAAAGTGTACGATGAAAGGAAAAGGCTTATTATGAATGTACAAAGGTCAAAGAACAGGTTGTATAAAATAAAACTCATGTCAACAAAACCCATTTGCCTACATATGAAGAAGGATGATGAATCATGGATATGGCATGCTCGCATGGGACATACAAGTTTCAGACTCCTTCAAGAAATGGGTCGCAAAGGTATGGTCTTGGGGTTGCCTTCTATGTCTCATCCTACACAAGTATGTGAAGGTTTTTTGATGGCTAAAGAAACAAGAAAAAGCTTCCTCATCGAGACCCAATGGAGAGCTAAACAGCCACTTGAACTTTTCCACGTAGATCTCTGTGGGCTAATCACACCCGCAGCGAAAGGGGATAGCCATTACTTTCTATTAATAGTTGATGATTATTCTCGTTTTATGTGAATTTATTTACTTAAATCTAAGGATGAAGCATTTAGTATGTTCAAGAAATTCAAGATGTAGGTTGAAAATCCAAGTGCATTCAAGATCAAGACGTTGAGAACTGACAAGGGTGGAGAGTTCAATTCCAATCAGTTTAATAACTTCGGTCAAGAGAGCGGTATACAACATCACCTAACAGCTCCATACTCTCCACAACAAAACGGAGTCGTGGAGCGCCGAAACAGAACAATCTTGGGAATGACCAGAGCTCTACTCAAAACAATGAATGTACCTAATTCGTTTTGGGGAGAAGCAGTGCATCACGTAATGTATCTGCTCAACAGACTTGGGACTAAGGCAGTCAAGAACATGACACCCTACGAAGCCTGGAAAGGAAGAAAACCCACGGTTAGGTATCTAAAAGTTTTTGGATGTGTTGGATTTGTGAAGAAATTAATTCACCTTACAAAACTAAGTGATTGAAGTGAGCCAATGGTGTACTTGGGAATATCGGAAGGAAGTAAAGCCTTTCATCTTTATAACTCAAACAAGAAGATACTTGTGATAGCAAGAGATGTAGTGTTTGATGAAACTAGACAATGGGTTTGGAATGAAAACCAAACAAGTGAGCCACAGACAACACCATTTTGGGCTAATGTATAGGTGACCGGAGTGGATCAAGACCAAGATAGGCAAATAAGCAATAATCAAAACAATGGTGATGAGGTAAACCCTATGACACCACTTCATACTAACATCCACTCATCTTCTGTTGAGTTTTCAGGGAATCATACAGGATGCCACGACTCTCCGCCGAACTCAATACAAACATCGAATAGCAGTAATCCCACAAGCATAGTGGCATTCGATGATACTCCGATTCAAGGCTTCCGTCCACTACAAGAAGTTTATCGAGAGACAAATGCTCTAAATGACTCAAAAGTGCTGGAAATGTATCAAGACTTGTTGCTGATTGATGGTGAGCCAACGTCTTTCAAAGAAGCAGTAACGGAGGTGAGCTATGGAGGTTTAACTATGCTTAATTGAAAAAAATAACACTTGGACTTTAAGTAGATTGCCCTCGAATCATAAGGCAATAGGGTTAAAGTGGGTGTTCAAGTTGAAAAAGGATGCAACGGGAAGCATAACTAAGCACAAGGCTCGACTTGTTGCCAAAGGATACGTTCAAGAAAATGGAATTGATTTCGATGAGGCATTCGCTCCAGTTACACGGATCGAAACCATCAAGTTGCTTTTGGCTATAGCAGTGAAAGAAAAGTGGATTGTACATCACATGGATGTCAAGTCTGCCTTTTTGTATGGAGATCTTAAAGAATAAGTGTATGTTAAACAACCTGATGGTTATGCAATTAAAGGAAAAGAAGAAAAGGTTTACAAACTAAACAAAGCTCTTTATGGGTTGCAGCAGGCTCCAAGAGCGTGGAATGTGATGCTAGATAGAACACTCAAGGAACTTGGATTCTCAAAATGTGCTCATGAATAGGTTGTCTATAAGGTACACAAACAGTAATTAATTCTTATTGTAGGGGTGTATGTTGACGACCTTATAGTCATTGGGTCAAATGAAGGAGTTCAAGAGTTCAAGAGAATGATGAAGAAAGTATTTGACATGAGTGACATGGGGATACTATCATATTACTTGGGAATTGAAGTGTTTCAAAGAGAATATGGAATCATGATCACACAAAAGGGGTATGCTGAAAAACTTCTAAAAACAGTAGGGATGCAAAGCTGCAACAGTTCACAATATCCCATGGAAGCAAAGTTACAACTAACTAAAGACAAGGATCGAAAATCTATGGATGCAACAAACTATAGAAAGATCATTGGGTGTCTTTGATATCTGCTTCACACAAGGCCTGATTTGGGTTATTCTATAGGTGTAGTGAGCAAGTATATGCAAAACCCAAAAGAAAGCCACTTAGCTGCAGTAAAACAAATTCTCAGGTACATAAAGGGAACCACAAATTATGGCCTAAAGTTTGGAAGGGGTGGTGATGGAAATAAGCTTTTCTTCTTCTCTAAATTGTCCTCTAATATACCAATTCTCTTTAGTAATTGATAAATCGATAATAGCAATATGATGTTCATGCTATGCACAGATCACCTTTCCTAACAAGGTTTGTATTTCAGTCCATATGACAAATAACAATAAACATGCTTACATAGAGATAACTTGATAACTACGTATATATGGCACGTTTCTCTTATTTGTCTCTAGTGTGCACACTCACAACCACCTATCAAATTTCTCAATGATCCTAAATGCAATATATATCCTATAGTGGTTATGAGCCTTTCAGGTAAAAGCTTAAGGATCTACTTAAACCTTAATTTGCTAAAACCTAGGGCTATAATTTCAACCTATCACACCTTAAACTAGGGGCACAACCAATTATACTATAATAACAACCAAAATACAAAGGAAGACTTGTAATCAAGACCACAAATCAAGACTGAATTAAAACTTTAATGGTGCTTACATAATATACGCAACCCATGCGTTTAATAGTACAAAATATAACTACATATACTGCCTAAGAAGTCTTAACCCAGTCATCATCTTCCACCTGAGACTTTATTCATAATCGTTAAGTCTCCACATCCTAACTAATGCCTTCCAACACCTTCTGCTCCTACATCACAAGTAAAAACATGTGAATAATAATGTTGTTGTTAGTCATAACCAATGACTCTAAAACAGCTAGACAATATAACCATGTCTACAAGTAAATTGTTTGTCAAATCAAGTCTCACCTACACCCTAAAAATAGGGCATGCCCGTCAACATATATGTTGTTCCTAGTTTTATAAACATGAAAATGGGTAGGTTAAAGGAGCTCCAACCCATAAAATCTTGTCACTTCAAAATATTCGAGTAACAAACATTCCCTAAGGACCCTTCACACTAACCAATCCTGATAGATTGCAACCTAATGATCGGTGAATCAGTCCAGAGTCTATCTGAACTAAATCCAAGAACCTTGCAATCATACCTAGATGGATCTAACTAAGTACATATATTCCCTGAGGTAAGAACAAGTGTCACTTTGTGTGACGACCTACTATCATGCCAGGTGCCATTCCACGTGCACAACTTCAATATACCTAAATGATTTGCATGTGTCTAATAACAACCCATGTTGGACACACATAGTTATGGCATGCTAATTCCTACGAGATAGTTTAACTTATAATCACACACACATCAAAATATTTCATCAAAATATTTAACCAACTCGAATACAACCCTAATACAATTAAGAAAATAGGACAGATATACTCACAATGATGAGCTATGTGATAGTGTCCATACACGGGTTAGCGAGCGTCACGAGTGTATTTACAATCCTGAAGCATATTATAATTCTCATCAAGACATTATCTCATTAATCGTAAAACGCCTTAGGTTTTCCCACTTGAGATCATCTAATCGATCTTCCCTAGTAATGTTTGTGACCTTGAGGTAGAGCCCTCCCGACTCCGGTCGACATTTTCATCACACCTTTTGACAAATATGGGTCGAAAAGATAGGGTTCACGCACATACCCAACACAGTGACTAGACAGACTTAATCACATTTGAACATCTATATTGTGTATGTCCTTGTGACACCTCATGGTTATATAAAAACATTACATCACCTATTTTATGTTTATGGTGGATATTATCCTGTGAGAAATTCATTTATCAAAATGTGCTAATTTTCCTTATTACATTATTAATAAGTATCCTAACTATTGAGACACCAGTTTGATTTTTTTCTAAAAACTTGTTTTAACCTAATAACCATAATAATGCCTAATGTGCAGGTTTAAAAATTTACCACAATAGATCTGAGCCCACATCCAAACCTTAACATCCATGAGCCGACCACCGAGTAATCCAACGTTATAATGGATTGACTCAAATCAAACTTTCATTCATGTTAGGTAATAGCTCGTATTTAGAAGAGATCGAGGCTTCTAACACGTTATGTAGAGAAAGATTATACAACAGTTGGAGAGAGAGAGAGAGCGGAATGAGATTGGGATATTTGAAATGGTGAAAACCGGTTTTCTTTAGCTTTTATACCTGTTTTGCTACATAGGCTCCTCAACGTATCGCTACCCTATCCTTGGTGTTTTGCTACCGCCCCGGAAAAGCATATTTTGAATCTAGTAAATGAAATATTTTCATATACAAAAGGAATATTCGTCGCAAGCCATTATGTCCAAACTTAGTGATCTGTTACACCCTTAGTAGACCGATATCCCGGAACCTTGGCGGTCTACTATGAACTCTTGATCCCTAACCTTGAACACCTCTTGTTGGTGGACTGTTATGGCCAAACAATAAGATCCATAATAGTACGGTATCGTCCCATATTTCCAAATCCTTAGGAAATATTTTCATTTCCAACTTTTCTATTAACATTCTGATACATTTATTTGTGCTACCACTTGTCCACTAGACCGAGGGGTCACATATTATATGATTTATATATATTAATATTAAACTTAATACATAAAATCAAAATGCATGTCACATGAAGTAATTTAAATGCATTTTGTAATCATATGATTATGGAAATCATATGATACGATAATGTTGTTTATATACCTACCATTTTGATTTGAAAAAAGAATCTAAATTACTTCATGATTTTACAATATGATTTTTAAGTATTAAGTTTATGTTGCCCTTCGGCTCTAAAAGCGTGATTGATACATTAGCTAGTGGCTTAGGTTAGTAAATGAAAGATGGTAACATTGGAAAATGTCCAAGTATCAAAGGTTATGAGTTGTGGCGAACCGATATGAAAACTAGAAGTGAAACAAAATGAAAAATTGTCCAAAAGAAACCCGAACTTATATTAAGCATATTTCGGGCTAAAAAAAGAGTTACGAAACTCACAATTTATGAGAGGAGAAATAGGGTTACTAAAAAAGAGTTAAAAAAAGAGTTACTAAAAAAAGAAACCCGAACTTAAATAGGGCAGCTTGAGAGGAGAAATGTAGAAAAAGTGTTCTATGCAAACCCTTAAGCATGATTAATATTTGTTCCTAGATACAAATATCATTTTCTAAAATTACAAATATTCCTTTGGGCATGCCATATAAAACCATTAAGGTTTTATTGATGGTTTGCCAAGAACCTACGCCACGAGAAACCATATTTAAGCCTCCAAAACTCTGATTTAACACATTTTAGTCAACCTCTTTGGCGCTCTTTCTCTACAAATGATCTAGAACCCTCTCTATATTTTGAGCATCTCAGGGCATTTGAGAAGGCGTATGAAGGTTGGATTTTAGCTTTACAACATTTCCTTGCTCAAATTTTCTCTTAGGAGCTCTTGGGTTCGTTGGTAAGACTCGTTTTTATCTCTAGCATTGTACATTATAATAATTAACAGAAATTTGACATTATTAAACTTTGTTTTAGTGTTGGATTACTTGATGGTGGATTTGTGCTCATCTAGAGTCGAGTGGGGCGATCCAGACCTGTTGTGATAAGGTTCTAAACGTTCATATTATGAAATGTTGTAGTGTTAGGTAAACCAGAGTTTTGAAAAGAAATGAAATGGCATCTAGTGTGCTAGTTAACATCTTATTAATATGTTAGAGAAAGTATATGTGTTTTGGTAAAGAGGTTTGTCGTGAGAAAAATTCTGGTTTCGGTTTGAACAGGTGAGGGGTTATCATATTATGTTCATATGGTTGCCATTATGTTCAAACACAAAAAGGTTTTCGTGTTGTGGCATGTTTGAGTGGTTTAGTCGCTGGGCTTGACATGTGTGTGTGAACCTATCCCATTGATGAGCATTTATCCTAGGTATACAAGTTAGTAGTTGATGTGAGTCGGGGAGACTCTGGCTCGAGGTTATAGACGTGACTACAACAGGTCAGTTTGATTAGCTCAGGTTGAAAAAACCAAAGGTTACATGCTTTATTCAAATGCATAACAGATGTGATTATGTGTCTCAAGGTTATACTAAGTTCAATAAGCTCGTGAGTCATTGTTAACTATTGTTGGAAGCTTATCAAGGTGAGTCTAACAATCCTATTTTTACTAAATGTTTTAGTGTTGTATTCAAGTTGTGTTAAAAGGATTATGTAAAATGTTTTGATATGTGATTGTAAGTTAAATTGTCCCTTGTGAGTTAGCATACCATAACTTAGGTACATCTGGCATTGGCCACTGTTAGTCACAGGGAAATCATTAAGGTGAGTGGATTGATAGAACTGATGATTACCTCGGTGCATATGTACGCTTAGTCGGATTTGATCTAGGTATGAGGTTCTTACTCTCATGTTGTGTTACTTTGTGTTATGGCGACAATCATTATGATCCTACATGATTTGGTAGATGAGCCAATTACTCTGGTAGGATTACTAATATACCTGACCTTATATGTTGTCCATGTGTCGAGATTTAATCGACCAGGGTGCCTTTAACCTACCTGTGTACGTTGTTATGAAATCGGGAGTAGAATATATGTTATGGGACACCAGCCAGCGATGCGTCGTTGCTTAGTAAGATTTGATTTGCTAAACAATTACTTGAACATATCGTTATGTTATGTTGGCCGTCTGTTTTGAAGTCAATGGTTATGACACATCAATAAGTGTTTGTTGACATGTTTAGGTCAAGGAGACTTAGTGGTTAGAGTTGTATAAGATTTTCGTATAAAAGATAAAGACTAGGTTAAAGTGGCTGGGCATATGTGTATTTTGTGTTTGATGATTGTGCAAGATGCATGGATTATGTTTCTATAGTTAAAAGTTTTAATTCAGTCTATATTGTGATCTTGATTGTTATGTCTTCCGCTATTTATTATTGTGAATTGTGAACAACGGATCGTGCCAAGGATTATGGTGTGACATTTTATTAGTGATATTTAACTTATATGATGCAATCCTTTATTGGTCGTTAGTTTGGATCGTTAATTTAGGTCTCATTGTTATCATATAAGGGTAGTTATTCAAAAAAACCATTTAAGCGACATAATCCAAAAAAAATTGATATATCATGGAAATATTATTAGTAAAACCTTGAGATTGCCAAGTAAAACCACAAATAATTTATATATATTTTTATCATCATTTTAGTAAAGCTAGTTTTATAAAGATTTATTATTTCATATGTTTTATATATCAATAATAAACTTAATATATAGAAATTAAAATACAAGCCATGTGAAAATATTTATGAAAATATGGTCTGTAAAACATTAAGACTGACGATTAAAACCTCAAATAAATTTTAGATGCTTTTACCATCGCTTTTTCTAAAGTTAGTTTCATAAAAAAATATCAAAGATGAAGCAAAACACATATATAAAGATTGTTTAATGTAATTAATAAAAACTAATGTTGAAAAGTAAAATTAGTACGTTATAAAAATAAAAGATTTTTTTAATATAATCTAAATCATATTAATCATAGTGTAAATCACTCAAAGTGAACCGCTTTGATTGAATAGCCTTCTCAACAAAACTGGAGAACTGTTTGGAGCAAAGAATAATATAAGATCGAAGATATCCCATGATTTGCTTTACAATTTAAATAATTGAAATCTCAAAAGTCAAAACAGAAGACCGCGTAACATGCTTAAGAGTAAAAGTAACTTAACATTATAAAGAACACTTAAGAATAAGAATATGGTAGAACTCTTAGTTAATTCATGTATCCTAAAATTTGTGCTTTCGATCTTTTTTTTATATGCATTACCCAAACTATAATTAGGCATACCATTAAAAGCAAAAGAAAATGAATATCAACCTAACCAAAAAAGTTTGCCACGCGTTCGTAAATTTTAAAATATTAATTTCACTTAACGTAACAATTGGGTGATTAGCAAAAGTGGATTCGTTGTACAAACATGAGAACTAGGGTTTCAACCACTGTAATTTCTTTTCTTTGTAACTTTTTCATTAAAAAGTTGTTTCCACTTACATTCTATCTCATTTAAAGATTCCACCTTATTTAATTAAACTAGTTAAAAAACCGTGTGAAACCAAAGATCGTAATAAAAAATTATCAGTGTTAATCTTGAGTCAAGTTAATGTTTGCGAAATCAACATTAACTTGGTTTAATTGTTTTTAATAAATTCAATATGATTAATAATTGAGACGGACACAATAATAAGAACACAATTAATAATCAAAAATATTTAATTCAATTGTATTTCATTAAAACATGATAATGATTACAGATGAATAAACATTGAATGAAATAAAATTGTTTGAATGAATTGATGTTGATGTAACGACTGCTAGGGTTTGCGTTTGTGTGATTTGATGTTTGGTTGTTTGTGATCGTGTGTGTTTTAGCCGTCGTCCCGTCTCCTTGATGTGAAACCTAGGATCCATATTTATAGGCACGTGTGTTTCTATTAAAGAAACACCGGATCTTTTGGGATTTGCACAGCTGTCATGTTGACTTGTTGACTTGAAACACTTGTATTATTAAATACAAGTATTTGGACTCCGCAGAAATATGGTCTTCCGTAGATGTTTGTTCTTCCGCATGTACTTTGTTCTTCCGAAGGTACTTTGTTCTTCCGAATGTACTTTGTTTGAACTCTGATTCACTTGAACTCCAGGTGATTGTTCATCCGCATATAATCTTCAGAAGTTAGTTACTTGTAAGAAACATATCTGCGGAAGAACAGAAATGTTCATCCGTAGATGTTTCTTACACTTAGTCAATTTCAGTAATTGACCAAGTATTATGTTTGTACCTGCAATCATACACAGATCAATACACATATGGGTTAACCTATATATAATGCATACGACATAATAATAAATTACAATTGTTCATTACAAATATTGATTAAAGTTCTAAGCCTATACAAAATGATCTAGACCTATAGTTCCTAGATCTAACAATACTCCCCCTTAGGCTTAGACACTTGTAATCAACCCTTCAAAACTGAAAGTTCCTTCAATTTTGACACAATCTTCCTGTTAAAGTATGATACTGCATTCTTTTGATCTTCGTACTTGTACTTGATCTCCATTCTGCATATCTTTTGTAAAGTCTCAAAGTTCAGCCCCAAAATGTCTTCTTCTGTTGTGAGAGTTTCCATAACACTTTGATTATTGACAAGTTCAAGCTCATCTTGTTCTGACACCCGCAGTTCTGATACTTCCTTGATGTTAGCTCCTTTCAGCAATCCAGCTTCATGTCTTCTTCTCTTATATGCCTTTGCATGCAATTTATCAATTACTTGAATCATGTGCACATACAGGCATAGATCATGTTAAGCTCTTTCATCAGTCAGCTTTGGAAAGAATTTGTCATGCAAATATGAAGTGTAGCTGGGGTGTAATAGTTTGATTTCCACTTAGTCAAAGAGTCTGATACTTTTAGCTTTCTTTGTTTCTTCATTCCTTAACAACACCATCTCTTTAGTTCTATCAACATATCCCCATTCAGTTATGGGAAATGTATATTAAGTACCTTCTATATGCTTGATTGTGGCTGTCGTTTTGTTTGAATATCCAACCCTTCTCAGGAATTCATCATCAATCAATGCAGGGGAGTTTGATTTTGATCTTCTTTTGCTTCTTTTCTTGTTCTCATCATCTTTTTTTCTAGCTTCTTTCAGAACATCATCCTTGATTTTTGTTTTAAACTTTCCAACAGCTATGGAGAAATGTCTTCCTCTTGGGCTTACTGGATAGTTTGAGATGCTTAGGCTCTGAAGATCACGTATATCAGCATCAGGAAGTAGTAATACAGATTTAATCAAATGATAGTATTCAACTCTCCCAGATATCCTCTTGATTAAAGCACAATCCCACTCTGGATCAAATTTCCAGGCCATAATCCTGTTTTTCTCAGCAGAAGTAGGAGTTGTAATATGATCAAACAACTGGATTAGAGTTGATTTTCTATTAGTAATCTCTTTCACAATTGTGCCTAATGGCCACACTTTTCCAGGGATAACAGCTCTTGGCTCTCTAATTAGAGTTTCTTTCCCTTTGTCCTGATCTTTAGGTTCAACTGTTATAGGATCATTAGGGAGTTTGCTTTGTTGCTCATAGGAAGGATTTGGAGCTTCTGTTCTGAATCTTACTCCAGTGTCAAGCTCAACAGCCATGACATGGTCCATCATCCTTCTCAGCTCACCAACTGTTCTTCCTTTAAGCTCCTGTGCCTTGTAGTTGTGACCTTGTAGCCAACAGACCATATTGTACTTGCTAAGCTTTGCTGTGTCATAGTGGCCTAGATCTTTCTTGATTTTCTGAATGGCTTGAAATGTTGTGAATGCTTCATAATCACAATTAGGAATCATAAATCTAGCCACCTCAAACTCTTTCAGCACATCTTTCATCTCACTCATGCTCATCCTTTCCACCATGTCATACGGAAAGCCATGATTTATCAGGGTCATAAACATTGAGGATTCTGGCCTTTCTTCAAGTATGTCTTTAGTGGTCAGTAGGTCATCAGCCATTTCTTCTTTTTGATCTTTGGCAGATTCATCCTTTGTGAGCTCATTCCATTCATCATCACTTACTGTTTCAACAGGAGACATAGGCTTTAAGGATGAAGATTCAACAGATTTTGACCTTTTGGGTGAATCTTGTATTTCAATCACTTCCTTCTTCATAAAGCCCAAGTACTTCCTTTTTCTTCTGTATTGAATGATTTGCTTTGTGGTCTCAGAAGTTTCTTTTGTTTGATTTGTTATAAAAGCAACATTTGATTCCAGCAAATAGATTTTTAATTTTAGCTCCTCAACCTCTTCTTCTTTTCTTTTCAACAAACTGATTAAGTAGAGAGAGAGTCAGTTACTTGATCAATTTTCAGCATCAACTTCTCATTCTCAATCCTCTCAAACTTTATTGATTTTTAGAGCTCAGATTCTTGTTGAAGAAGAGAATCAATTACTTCACTATTGCATTGAGTATCTTCTCTTAGTCTTTTGATTCTTGCTTCTAGCTGCATCAACAGATCATCCTTATCTTTTATTATCCCTTTCAGCTCTTGAATTCTTTGCTTTTTACAGTTTGTCTTCACAAAAAGCTTGTTGTATTCAGTAACCAGATAGCTTTTTCTCACTGGGATATCATTATCACTAAGATCGCTTACTTATAAGAAATTACATCCACATAGTTGGCTTCTTCTTCCCTTTCTAGTTGTTGATCAACAATCTCATCATTATGATCTTTAGCATGAGCCACACTTGCTGAGCTAGAGCATTCCTCTTTAGCTTGAATGGGTTTATCTTGATGAATTTGTCGTTCAAGATTTATATTGGGCACGAAAGGTTTAGTTTGATTGGAGGTAACTGGTTTTTGAGAGTTGGAGTGTGAGAATGGGATGGTGTTGGCTTGAGAAATCAACTCAGTCTCACCAGAGTGAACTGAGTTTAGAGACTGAGTGACAGTGATGGGTTCAGTATGCACACTCTCAAATGATTGATGAAGAAGTAGAGAGATTGGCTGAGTGTTTTGACTAGCTGGAGAGTAATGTTGAGGTGATTGATGATGTTGGTTGGGTGATATGAGCAGGGCGGGAGAAATCGGTTGGGTGTTTTGACTGGCTGAAGATTGTGATTGGGGTGTTTGTGGTTGTTGGTAAATGGGTGATTGAGGAGGTGAAAATGATGCTTGCTTAGAGTTAGTGGATGAATTTTCTTGAACTTCTTCCCATATCAATTCTTGAGGAATGTTTGCATTTGAATCTACCACATGATCAAACATGGGCATGTCTCCTCCTTCATACTTCCCGGTTATCTTATTCAGAACATAATTCCCTAGGTGTGCTTGAACAAACACATCCCCATCTATAGCAGTCCCAGGCAGATCGACATTGATGAACAGTTGCAGAAACTTTGGAAACATGTACATCTTGTCAGCCTTTTGCACTTTGATGTGGTCACATAAACAATTGAAGATGTACTTGGAGTAGTTGTATGTTCTTCCCTCAAAGATACCAATAACCCCTGAAGAAATTGCCTTGAAAATCTGTCAAGTCCATATTTCCTGTTAGAGATGAACTTAAGACAAGTGTGACAGAGAAATCTGTAAGGCTTGCATAGTCTTCCTTTCTTGATTTCTCCCTTCTCAAAGTCACCATAATATCCCATTAGTTTGAACACTCTCTCAATGTATTCATTTTCAAACACATCGGGGTGACCAGCTTCCAGATCTCCCAACTCTAGAACCCTCCTTATTGTCTGCTCATTCATCCTCAGACTTTGACTCTTTACTTCCGCCACGATAGCTTCTCCATATTCTTCTATGCGTGCGGAGTTCCAGAAGTCAGTAATGTGCGATTGATATATCACTGGCTCCGTTGACAAGGCATAAAACAGCCTGGATCTTCTCAGATATCATATAATGTCTTGACATCCTTCTGAAAGAGGGTCGTCAGGGTTTAAGAAAGCACACACATTGTGCTCTCTCGCAAATCGATTGGCCATCTGTTCATAAGAATAAAGAAGATTATGTTAGAATTAACATTATTGACATGAGAATGCGAACAATTGTGAGAATAACCAAGAATCCAATAATTCATTATTGACCATTACGACATATTTTACCTGGAACACAATGATCTGAGATCAGGATTATGTGTTTGTTTGATGTTTTGATTTGGTGATTTTGAATGTTTGTGAAAGGGGGAAAAGGTTTGTTGAGTGCGTTTTTCTAGATCTAAAAAAGTGTTCTGAAAAAGTGAATAATGAATATTGAAGTCAAAGAACATGATTTATACTCTCTCAGACACATTAATTTCATTTATTAAATGATGTGGGACCCTCTCTACAATTTAACTTATCCGCAGTTCTTAGTTTTTTCGCAGATCATCTACGGATTCCGTATAACATATCCGGATGACTTAAAAACTTCTGCACATTAAGTATAACTTAAATTTTCATTGGTTACCAACCTATGAAATTAGATAATACTTCAAAAGTATTGACTCATCCGTAGTTTACCAATATACGGATAGACAAGTTTTATTAAATTTCACACTGTTGCTTTTGCTGATGCTAAAGGCACTGTAGCTTCTGCTGATGCTTAGAATGCACTGTAGCTTCTGCTGATGCTTGAGATGCACGGTTGAAACTTATTTTGTTGTATGGTCCTAGTCAACTGCTTAGAACCATTTATTGCTATTGGACATAGTTGACTTTGTATTTATGACAATTGTGCACAAGAAGGTTTAAAATTCAATAACTTCACGTATCCAAAAGCCAAGATAGTGCTCAAGTTCTAATTCCTTCATATTGATAATTCATTTGACAATTTTATTGTTAACTTATTTTCATGATTCTACTCCCCCTAAATTTTTTATTAATAATGAATGAATGCATTTATCATAAATTTCTAAGAAGAATATCATGAAAGACATATGTCTATCCAAACCGAAATAAATTAAACTAAACAAAATTGAATTGATGACTATGTACAAGCATATATATACACATATAATAGGATCGTACTATAATACTAAGCATCTTCCTGACGAGTTAATTTATTGAAATGATACCTGATCTTTGTTCTGATTTTAAGTATGTTTGTCCACTTAAATCCATACAAGAGTATTGTATCAACTAGGCATGTTGTTTATCATGTTTTCATATTTATTAGAGAGTAACCATTATGGGCTTCACATTCAATTCACTTAAAGTTTTTCCTCCCTTTGTGAATCAAATAATCACTTTTTCACACTTACAAACTATGTACTTTAAGTTATAAGTTCTATCTTGAGATGCATTGGACATCTCATTAATGCATTGTTGAAAAAGCTCTAGAAATTATATACAGTTTGTCACATAGGATTCTTTTGAGATCTTAGATATGATCATCATCAGGTCACCAGGTCTTTACTCACGTAAAACAGAGGTGTCTTTAACCCAGGTCTTTGTTTACACAAAACAGAAGGATGATGAGGATCATAATCTTTTCACCAGATGGTTACAAATGTAAACAATGGTGATCATACACCCAGGTCTTTGTTTACACAAAATAGAGGGAGTAAGATTTGCAAAGATAGATATTATAAAGTGTCAGTACATAGTGTGTTTAGATGAGTGATTTGGTCACATCAGAATATGACTCACTTTCTGTATCCTTGAAATTAAGTTTCCCATAAACAAGCACTTTGCATTATGTTAGGCATGCACTAAGTGTAGTTTCCACTTCAAGATGAACCTACTTACATATCAAGTAACTAGATCAGATTTGAATAGAATTGAAGAATTCAGGTAGAAGCACAGACATAGTATACTATTATTTCCCAAACATATGTCATGCAAAATCTTTATAATTAAAACAATGTACAAGGACAGACACATGCTTTTATTTGTTTGTTCATTATGATTAATCAAGGTTAATCATGCCCGTAAGACTTAATTAGAAAATTAAATCTAACTGAATCAAAGGCTTTAGTGAATAATTCAGCAAGCTTATTTGTTGTATCCACTTTGACTAACTTGATCAAGCCCTTTTCTGAGCAATCTCTCAGAAAATGGTATCTTATTTCAATATGCTTTGTTTTACTATGTTACACAGATTAGCAGTTATAAACATAGCAGCTGAATTGTTAATGTAAATTAGAGTTTGAAGGAAATTGTAACCATAATCAAGTAATTGGTTTTGCAACCAAAGGACTTGAGAGCAACCAGCTGAAACAGCTATGTACTCAGCCTCAGCTGTGGATACATATACATTTGTTTGCTTCTTGCACTGCCATGAAACTAGTCGTGGTCCTATGAATTGATATCCACCAGTTGTGGATTTTCTGTTGCTGTTGCACCCACCATAGTTACTATCTGAGTATGAGTAGAGAGTGAAATCACCATCTTTTGGATACCAAAGACCAAGTCCTGGTTTTCCTTTGAGATATTTGAAGATTCTTTTCATAGCATTCAGATGAGACTCTTTTGGATCTGATTGGTATCTAGCAAAAACATACATAACAAACATGATGTTAGGTCTACTGGCAGTTAAATACATAAGTGATCCCATAGTTAATCTATATAATCTTTGATCAACAGTTTTTCCTGTAGGATCAGGTACAATCTTTTCAATTGTTGAGGCTGGTGTTTTGCATGAAGATGCATCAGCAAGGTTGTACTTCTTCAATATTTGATGTATGTATTTCTCTTGATTGATGAATATCCCATCTGTCTTCTGATGAACTTGTTGACCAAGAAAGAAAGTTAATTCTCCTATTGAAATCATCTGAAACTCTAATTTCATCAATTCTTCAAAGCTTACACACAATCTCTTGTTGGTTGATCCAAATATAATGTCATCAACATGAATTTGAACAACTAAGAGATCTTGATGTTCTTGTTTAAGAAAGAGAGTCTGATCAATAGTTCCACTTTTGTATCCATGCTTGAGCAAGAAAGATGATAGTGTTTCATACCACTTCCTTGGTGCTTGGTGCAGACCATACAAAGCTTTATCAAGTTTGTATACCCTGTGTGGATAGTGAGGATCTTCAAAACCAGGAGGTTGTGATACATAAACTTCTTCATCAATTTTCCCATATAGGAAGGCATATTTGACATCCATTTGATAAACAGTGAACTTCTTATATGATGCATATGCTAGGAATACTCTTATGGCTTCAATTCTTGCAACTGGTGCAAAAACTTCATCATAGTATATTCCTTCTTCTCGTGTTTACCCTTTTGCAATCAACCTTGCTTTGTTTCTTACAATTATACCTCTATCATCTAGTTTATTTTTGAAGAGCCATCTAGTTCCAAGTGGATGTTGGCCTTCAAGTAAATCAACTAGAGTCCATACTTTTTGCTTTCTAAATTGTTGAAGCTCTTCTTGCATAGCTTCAATCCAGCTGTTGTCCTTTAGAGCAGCTGTGATGTTTGGAGAAACCACTTGTGAAAGAAAACAAGTGAACAGACAGATGTTGGCAGTTCCATTTTGGCTTCTTTTAGTTCTTTTTACAGGATCTCTAATGATGTTGTTGACTGGATAAGTCTTATGGATTCTTGTTGATGGAGTTGGTTCAACTGGAATAGATGATTCCAAGTTAGTCATATCCATTGTTGCAGACTGATCCAATCCAGATTGTGAATTTAGGAAGTAGTCAAAGTGTTCTTCTTGTCCGTCATTGGGTATTGAGTGGTCTGACTCAGTTTGGACATCAGGAGAATAATTAATGTCTTACGTAGGAATTTCTCCTGAAGCATTATGTTCTTCCTTATGAGTTACATCAACTTCTCTGGAAACATTTCGTTCATCCGTAGGAGTTACATGAACTTCTCCGGAAGCGTTTTGTTCATCTGTAAGAGTTACATGAACTTCTCCGGATGGGATATGAGGAATTGATGAATCATTTTCAATGTTTTCTGTATCTTCTTGAGTGTCTGGAACAGTTGTTGATACATTATGCATATCTCTTGATACACAATGTACATCTGCTAATGCAGAGTCAGTAGCTGTTAATGAAGTGTTTTTCCTTGGAGGATCAGCAGATAATGATACTTCATTCAAATTTGAGGGAACAAATGGATAGTATGTAACATCAGATCTGGCATAATTCAAATAACCGGAGTTAAATGCCTCTATTAAAGCATTTATATCAAACAACCATGATGATCGTTTAACTGATTTAGTAAATACAGATTCATCAAAAGATACATTAAGAGTTTCTTCCATAATGTTATGTTCGTAGACCCTGTAAGATTTAGATGTTGAAGAATATCCAACAAAGATACCATCATAGGCCTTTTCTGAAAAATTTTCCAATTGTTCTTTTATGTTTAAAACATATACATGACACCCAAAAGCTCTAAGATATCCTATATAGGGTATTCTTTTAAATAAAAGCTCATAAGGTATTTTGTTATGTTCTTTGACAATCAATGTTCTATTTTGAACATTGCATGCTGTATTCACTACCTCAGCCCAAAAGGTGATAGGTAGTTGTGAATCAGCTAGTGTTGTTATGGCTGCTTCAATAAGTGTTCTGTTTCTTCTTTCAGCCACTCGAATCTGCTGTGGAGTTCTTGGTGCACTAAATTGCCTTTCAATACCTTTATTCCTGCAAAAAACATTTAAGTCAGAATTAACAAATTCAGTACCATTATCACTCCTGAAAATTTTCACTTTTAACTCAAGTTGATTCTCAATCTTGATAACAAAGTCCATTAATGTTTCTGATGTTTCACTCTTTTGTTTTAAGAAAAATACCCAAGTGAATCTAGTAAAATCATAAACTATCACCAGACAATATTGTATTTTTCCAATGCTCATCACATTAGTTGGACCAAACAGATCCATGTGAAGCAATTTGAATGGTGTAGTGTTTGTATTGATAGTTTTGGATTTATGAGACACTCTGTGTTGTTTTCCTTTATAACAAGAAGAACAATGATTTGAACAATAAATCTCTTTTTTTGGCAATCCAATGACTAAGTCATTTTTCACCAATTTGTTCATCTTCTTCATGTTAGAATGGACAAGCCTTCTATGCCACAATTGAGATTCATCTTCTGATGATTTAGATAGGAGGTATGTCTCATGTGTTGTGATAGTGGTGTTGTTTATATCCAAAACATATGTGTTTTCTTTTCTTGATGCTTTAAGAAGGACCCAATCTTCTGGAACATAAAAACCTGGCTTAAGAATGTAATAGTTAGTGTTATCAAATAATGTGGTATAATTTTAATCACAAATTTGAGACACAATCAGTAAATTATATTGTAAGTTTTCACAATAGTTTACTTTCTCAAATTTGAGCGCACCATTAGTTACCATTCCATCACCAACAATTTTCCCTTCTTATCCCCACCAAATGCCACATATGAAGCATTTTTATGTTTGATGTCACGGAGAAGTGAATAGTTTCCTGTCATATGCCTGGAATAACCACTGTCAACATACCACTTGTTGTCAGTTCTCCAAGATTTTTCCTGCACACAGAAAGAAATCAGTTAGAATTGACAACCCAAGCCTTAATGATCTTAGGTTTGCCAGCAGTATCTAAAATTGTTACTCCTTTATGAATAAGTCTTGAAGTTTCAGTTTTAGTTTTGTTTGATTCATTCTGAGTTGTTACAGGTGAGGATGATTCTGTTTAAGATGATGTTGATGATCTAGGTCCTGGTTTCTCAATCTCTTCTTCATTCACCTTAATTTTGTTGAATTGATGCTTTGGTTTTGATAATGATTCTTGATTGTTGAAAGTATCACTATCTTTTGATTTTGAATGAGGCACATGAGTTCCCCTTTCAAAATTATCAAAGAAAGCATCATCAGCATTTGTTTCTTTTTCAGTCAAATCCACCCATTTGTGAGGTGTTTTTGATTGCTGGAAAGCTGTTCTTTTCTTCACAGATTGAACATCGGTGGATGTTTTCTCCTTTGGTCTGTGCTTTTATTTTTGTTGGGGATTCTTAATTTTTGAATCCTTTTCACAATCAATGAATTGAGTGTTTGTTTCAGCTTTATCTGATTGTCTCTTCTTTGAGCTCTTTGTCTTGTTCTTTTTGTTGAAATAACATTACTGAGTTGAATGGTTATTTTTGTTAAAAAAACGTCATGTGATTGTTCATATTGTAAATAGAACAATAACTATTGATATAACAATCTTCAGTATTATGGTTTTTCATGTCACACCATTTGCAATACATCTCCTCTGATTCTTTGTCAAAATCACTTACTGTCTTCTTATTTTTTAGTTTTGAAGTTGATTTGTTTATTGTTGACTTTTCTTTCTGTAGATCATCTACTGAAACAATACGAACTTCTACTAAAGGTTTCTTCTTCCTCAGATCTTCTACTGAAACAATATGAATTACTGAGGGTTTCTTCTTCCGCAGATCTTCTACGGAAGAAAGTTTCTTTTTCCATTGAAGATCAGCTGATAACTTCTTTTTTGTTTCTTCCACTGATGATTTGTGTACTTCCTTGGTAGAAGCACACTTTTCAATTTATTCATGTGAAGGTTTTTGTTGCTGATTAGTTCTTGAAGACCTTTATTCAGCTGAGCTATTCTCTTGCAAATAGTCTTCAGCATGTTTCTTTGTTTTGGAGGATATTGCAACTTTGTTTCTTCAAGCACTTTTGGAATGTTTGTTTCAAAAACAAAATTCTTACCCTTGTTCAGTAGATCATCATCATGTTCATCAGAATCATCCAATTCATCACACTCATCAAAGTCAAATTCTGAATCCTTTTGATTTATCTTTTCTAATTCAGAAGACTCAGTTTCATTCACCTCGGTTTTATTATGAATACCTTGTTGATTAGAATTTGATTCAAACTTGGTGCTTGGCACAAAATGATTTGACAAGTTATTTGTCATTGATTCAGGAAAAGGTGTGTAATTATTGTTTATAGGAGGTGCCACAACATTATATCCCAACCTAGACCTGTTCTTAGATTCAATATGAGAATTTAATAATTTTTCATACTGTTGAGATGAAAGTTGAAACTTCTGAAGTTTTACTTCAGTTGATGTATGATCAACCATGGATTTAGTTAAGGAAGTGGTCAGATGCTCAATTTGTGCCTTTAAACTGTAATTTTCTGAAACTATTTTATCTAAATCTATTTGTAAAGAGTTAACTTTTATTTGATATAATTTATGTTCTCTTACATGAGATTCATTCAAAATCATAGTTTCTTTAACTTTACCAGCAAGTTGTTGAGCATGGACTCTATATCTTTCAACTTCCTCAACACATATTGATGAACACAACCTATCTCTTACCTCACTAGCCATGGGTGGAACTTTTTTTTCCATATGAGCCATTAAAGTTTGATTTTCTTCTAAAACTTCCTTCTCATAGATACTCCAGTCATAAGTTCCATCTTGAAGTTTGATCAGCCCAGTTTCTTTAGAGTTACTTGTTCCTACTGATGTATTAGTGGCTGGTAGGGATGAGTTTGTAAGTTGTTGTTGCTTGAAGGGTCTTTGTGATGATGATGCTTCCTGAGACTGATGTTGCTGATGCTGTGATGACTCAGGATTTGATTGTTGATTGCATTATCTAGAAAGTGTCTATAGAGATTGCACTTGAAGCATCTCACTTTAGACTTGTCAACACCAATATTTGATGATTTACTTGTAGCAGCCAAATTCTTATTTCTCCTCAGATATTGTTTGGCTCTATAAGCAATCATTGCCATTTTCCATTGTAAGTCCATCTCCTCTACTGCATTTGAATGTAGTTCTTCCAAGTCCTGCTAGCAAATTTTGGCAGAGGTTAACGAGCTTCCAAGGTAAGCTTGAAAACTTGAGCTGAAAGCTGCAAAAGCTGTTTTTTTTGTTCTTCAGAGTCTAGAATGACAGTGATGGACTCTGTTTGATTGTTATTTGACGAAGGCTTTGCTGATGATGTATCTCTTTGATCATTAGTTCTTCCTTTCTCTTTTCTTGACTTACTTGGAGAAGATTTTTTAGAAGGCTTTGATGCATAGAAACTTACTTCCTTTTCATCTTCACTTAAAGTACAAGAGTTATCACCATCATTGTTGGAAATAAAGGCACTTCCTACACTTTTTGTTTCTTTAAAGTGATATGGTGATACATGAGTTCTCACACTCTTTTTTCTTGATTTCTCATCTATTTCAAGAGCCTCAACTTTAGCTACTAGCGTATCTAAACCAGTTGTTTTGAGGTCAATTGTGTTTTGAACATGGATACAGTTTGCTTCCAACTTTCTGGCAAAGTATGAAGCATCTTCTTGTTTAGTTCCTCATTTGTGTATTTCAACTCCAACATATTCATCTCTGTAACCAGTTGCAAAAATCTATGGAGTTGTTGAGGAATTGATTCACCCTCAATATGATGAAAGGTTTCATATTATGACCAAAGGTTGTCCTTCATAATGCTTCTGATTTCATCACTCCTTTCAGAGAGTGTATGAAGAATCTTTCATAAGGAATTTGCTGTTTTATAATTCTCACACCTGATTAATATTTATTCAGGAAAAGCCATACCAAGCAAGTTGTATGCTTTAATATCAACTTTCACCTTCTTAACATCATCAGGTGACAGATCCTTTGTACTTATGGGGGTTGATTGTTGTCATTATAATCTAGCCCAAGAGTGGGTGGGATATAAGGACCTTCAGTTATTGAGACCCATATAATTAACATGATTTTGAACTTGATTTTCCAAGATTTGAAGTCTACTTTTGTTTCCAACTTTGGAGGTTAGTATGACGATCCACCAAAGTTACTCATATTTAGTTAAGATCTAATATTTTAACTATTACAGAGTATCCTTTAAGAAATAAACTAATTAGTAACAATACTTGAATTATAATAAACAAGCTGGTGTGGTCACAAACCAGTCAATCCTTTCAATGATAATTATATATCAAATTAAGGATTTTGTCAATGTATTTGTTCAATTAAATATGAACAATATATGAATGTCAATCAATAAGCAAGATCTACTATCCAATTGTTTTGAATATTGACCCAAGTTAAACAAGCAATGTAATAGTACTTGCTGAGAGACAATTCATTGTTTTAATTAAATCACACAAACGATTTGCTTAGAAATAATAGATGTGATCAGCAGAGATTGATAAATCCAATGAATCAGCAAACAATTAAACGAAATTAACATTGATAGATCAATCGATCTAAATCAATGAGCACTTGGCTCTGATATCACTTGTGAATCCAAGGATCACAATAAGGAATTATCAGTGTTAATCTCGAGTCAAGTCAATGTTTGCGGAATCAACATTAACTTCGCTTAATTGTTTTTAATAAATTCAATATGATTAATGATTGAGACGAACACAATAATAAGAACACAATTAATAATCAAAAATATTTAATTCAATTGTATTTCATTAAAACATGATAATGATTACAGTTGAATAAACATTGAATGAAATAAAATTGTTTGAATGAATTGATGTTGATGTGACGGTTGCTAGAGTTTGTGTTTGTGTGATTTGATGTTTGGTTGTTTGTGATCGTAAGTGTTTTAGTCGTCGTCCCGTCTCCTTGATGTGAAACCTAAGATCCATATTTATAGGCATGTGTATTTCTGTTAAAGAAACACCAGATCTCTTGGGATTTGCACAACTGTCATGTTGACTTGTTGACTTGAAACACTTGTATTATTAAATACAAGTGTATGGACTCCGCAGGAATATGGTCTTCCGTAGATGTTTGTTCTTCCGCAGTTACTTTGTTCTTCCGAAGGTACTTTATTTGAACTCTGATTCACATGAATTCCAGGTGATTGTTCAACCACATATGACCTTCGGAAGTTAGTTACTTGTAAGAAACATATCTACGGAAGAATAAAAATGTTCATCTACACTTAGTCAATTTCAGTAATTGACCAAGTATTATGTTTGTACCTGCAATCATACACAGATCAATACACATATGAGTTAACCTATATTTAATGCATACGACATAATAATAAATTACAATTGTTCATTACAAATATTGATTAAAGTTCTAAGTCTATACAAAATAATCTAGACCTATAGTTCCTAGATCTAACAAACCATATACAAGTTGAGTAAAAATATTAAATTACTAGTTATTTATTAATAAATTATAAAATTAATTTTTTGAGATAAAGTGTTATCAAAATGATGTATGAATAACTACCTTATGTAATAAAAAACATAATAATGTTTTTCCAAACTCTCGTCTTAAAAATCTTTTGCTTTAAAAAAATTATTTTTTTAAAGACACCAAAATTTTTGAAAATACATTTTTCACAATATCAATTTTTCTAAAAGTTTTTTGTATTAATTTTTTTTATATTTATTATTTTTTATAAACAATTATGTTTTTTATAAAAGAAAACATGTTTTTCAATTTATAAAAAAATCTATATTATAATTTGGAATGTGTATAAAAATATATTCTACTAATGCCACATGTCCAAATTCTAGTTGAAGCCTAGGTGGATAGTGTAGAAAAAATAACATTTGACTTTTATACATTTTGATTTTATTAGTATAGACTAAGAGGTTGTTTGATTATACTAACTCAGTAAAATCTGACTGAGTCAAAAGTTGACCCAGTTAGAAGTTCTGACTGGGTATGCATCTGATTGAAACTTGGCTGTTTGACTCAGTATCTGACTTACTCCGCTGAATGATAAAAATATAAAATTGAAAACATCCACCACCACCATCACAATCCCACTTCCACCGGTCAACAATTTTGACTTTCCTAAAATCCCCAATTGTCTCCTTTGCCACCACCGTCGCACAGGCGGGGAGACCGTAGGTGGGTGTTCGGCTGAGGAAATGGGCAATGGGGGTGGGGGGATCGGCCGAGAGATGGGCAGCTCGAGTGGTCGACCGAGAGATGGGTAACGCGAGTGGGGGGATCGGCCAAGAGATGCGTCGCGCAGGTGGTGGTTGGCCCACCACACAGGCATATCAAACACACTGACCGACTGGCCGAGTCAGTTAGTTAGCCCGGTCGGTCGGGTCAGCCAAAATCAAGCAACCCCTAACTTTAATAAATCCATGCACAACACGAGTTTAATAAATAAAATATTAAATATAATAAAAGTTATTAATTACAAAACGATATTTAATATAAGATATGAATGAACTTGCATACGAGTAAATACTTTAAAGTAATAAAACAATAATATTAACTTTTTAAACTTTTATTTTAAACTTTGTTTTCTTTTTCAAAAAAAATTAAATATTTTGTTTCAAAATAATTTGTTTAAAATATGTCATTTTTAAGAACTTTACTTACTATAACTAGTAATTTTAATTATCTTTTATGTAAAAGGATTTTACTGTTTAAAAACACCAATTTTAATGTATTTTGTATTTTAAAAACATTTGATATATTGAAAATTTTCTTATTTTATAAAAATTTGTTTCTTAAAAATAACATTAATAAAAAAAGTCTCCTTTAAATATGTAAACACAATTTTGAAACCAAAAAAGATTTAAGTAATATTAATATTTATTATATAATTATTAAATAAGAGAGAAAAACAAAAAAATTTAATGAAAAAATATGATATTGTCACGTGAGCATTTAATAACTCTTTCACTAAAATAAAATAAATTTAATAACTGATTTTACTTGGATTACATTTACAAAGTTGGTAGGATGCTTATAAAAAAAGTTAGCTTTCCAATGTTTGTCACCCACTCAAGCTCGAATTTGGTCTGTTATCTATGTCTGTTTCTTGTGCTTCTAAGGTTTTTATTTTTATT
Source organism: Flaveria bidentis (assembly GCA_018326385.1). Classification (NCBI taxonomy): domain Eukaryota; kingdom Viridiplantae; phylum Streptophyta; class Magnoliopsida; order Asterales; family Asteraceae; genus Flaveria; species Flaveria bidentis. The sequence goes on from BJCM01268057.1 coordinate 27,579, forward strand.
TTTTATTTTTGCAATTTTTTTTTTCTTTTCTAAGGCTACCCAAAGTGCCAATTGGGTTGGGATTCGGGCTAATCAGCAGGTACACCGTGCCAGATAATATAGGTAAGAAATTAAGCTCCAAATGGGGTTCGTGAACGCCTTGAACCGGTTGAAAATCGACTGTTCAATGATCTTTTGGTAAGCGGGTGGGTTTAAAAAAAATTAATTATTTTTGTTTTAATCTATAAATATAACTCACACTACAAACTTTTTTACATGACAAAAATATACACCTCTACTAAAAAATATGTAGTCGTCCCTTGTTTTCTTTTTAAATATTACACTTTTATTTTTTAGTTACATGAAGATGTTTTTAATTATTACTTAAAATCAAATACATGTTACCTGTTGCATTATGCGAGTCATAATTACTAGTTTTTTATTATTAATCAATAACAACTACATACGTTATAAAATACTTGTTAAAATTTCAAAATTTTAAGTGAACCTTACTTTTTGAATCTTGTAATAAAATAATTTTTATCCTCCAAGTACAAAGACAATAACTGATTAATATCAAATACACATGACATGTAATGAATAAATAGTTCGAACTAAAATCAAACCTTCAAACATATATTTATCATTCAAAAAACAAATACAATTTACTGTTATGACACTATTCAATATATAATGTGATTAATGTGGCTAAAATAAATTCACATGTAAAACGTCCATAATGAATCAGCTTAAAAGCTTTAAAAGTAGGATCTTTATTTTATCATTAAAAGTTCTTTTCTACTGAAAAATATGTTGTTTGTTTCAGTGAAAAAGACGGTAACACAGTAGCACACGCCACACGGTCCGTGGGACATGCTGCACACAAAAACAAGATAGCTATGTTAATAACACATTTGTCATTGTTACAAATGTATTAATCTTTCAACGAACTAGATTTAATAATATAAATTATTACAAATATATTAAGTTATTATACACAGTTATATTACACTTCCTTTCACTCATAATAACAATTATGAACGAAATAAAATAAAATACAAGTAAAACCGAACGGAAAAAAAATGTAATCAGTAGTGAATTTATGATAATTATGCTACAAGAATTACTAGTGGTAACAAAAGTGAAACTTGAGATTATCACTAGCAAAATTATTAGTATGAATTATCATCGGTTAATTAATATTAGTTTGGACTATAAAAATCAAGTTTGCCTAGTTTCTTACTATAATAATACAAGGTTTTTGTCCCGATTTATGATTGACATTTATACTATATGCTAAAATAAGGTTTAATAAAACAAGTGTTATCTTCCTAGCATATTAAAAAATATGTTTTAACGTCTTTCTCTTATTAATAAGAAAAGAACAAAAAAATCATCAATTTGACTTCTTTCTTTTTACTATAATATCCTAAAACAAACATAACATATATATATA
>BJCM01268058.1:0-10082 GCA_018326385.1 Flaveria bidentis
TTATCATAAATATAATATAATATATAATATTTAATTGTTTATATCATATTTTTATATATAATTAATAATAATATTATAAATATATATTTAATATGTAAAAAATATTATAAAAAAATATGTATAAACAAAAGCTTGTTTAGGCTCGCGAGCCAGCTCGAGCTTGATATCTGAAGCTTGGGCTCGAGCACGTGTAGTAAACGAGCCAAAATATGAGCTCGAGCTCGGGCTCGAGTTCATTTAAGCTCAGCTCTATTCGAGCTTTTTTCGAGTCGATCTTGAGTAGCTTGCGTACCGGCTTGGTTCGTTTACATCCCTAGTAAGTAGTATTGAACTCAAATATACAAAGTAAGTTAGACATTATTTTCAAGTGAAATTGGTAAAATAGTGATAAACAAAGCGACAAAAGAAGCATTCTCCTAATCTAAATCACTTGACTCGTTAGAGGTAGATTCAAATGACGATAGAGGCTAGACACTAAAAAATAAACCTGATAGAGGTTAAGCAGCAACAAAGTTGAAAATTGGTTAAAAGTTGATTCCATTTTATCAAAAAAAACTATTGGGGGTTAACTCTCAACTAGTAAGAGATTGTTGAAGGAAATTAAACTTATAGTTGAAAGCGTCTGTAAATATTTCTTGAGTTATGACCAATGTTTTCAGAACCGGATCGGACGTCGAACCAGACGCCTTATTGGTTTGGTGGTCAGACCGGTCGGACCGGTTGGACCGGATTTAACTATATTTTAATTATATTTATATATGTAATTAAATATATGTTGGAAATAAGGGTGTAAAGGGAGTCTCTCTAAGACTCTAACACCCTTGTCCTACATTGGTGTGACAAATGAAACATTATGTGTTTATATGTGATAACAAGGTGAAAGGTATTGAATGTCTTTATGATACCTTTTACACCATGACCTACCTGCGCGCAAGGGGGGGGGGTGCAAAAACGGGTTTCTGGCTGGAAAATTTGAGTCGCCCACGCACGACATACGGACACGAATGCCGTTCAAAATAAACCGGGACCGCGTGAAGCCGGTTTTTTGCTTTTTTGCTCTTAATTTATGGTTTAACACCACGTTTTTTACCCATTAAAACTAAAAAAAATGGAAATCCGGTCCGAACAGGTCCGGTTTTCCCGGTTCGACCACTGACTCGGGACGAACTGGCCGGTTCAACCTAACAAAACCGAATAACCCCTGACCGGACCGGACCGGACCAGGCGCCGAATTCCAGCCGAACCGGTCGGACCGGCCGGTCCGATCCGGTCTTAACAACACTGGTTATGACTAATGACGACCAACAAATGAAAATTTTGATTATTAAAATCCAATAACTTTTCAAAAAAACAAAAGAACAAGGTCAAACCTTGGTTTATGTAAAGGTTATGTAGTCTAAACAATTTGTTTGCTACCTTATTAAATTATAAACACTTATATTGATACAACTAGGTTGATTCGCGTGATGCGATGGATTTCATCGTTGTTGTTTTAGACTACACAATATAACTTTATTATATTATTGTTGTTATTTTTATTGCTGCTATTACTATTACTTTTATTATAATTATGTAAATATTTAGTAATTATATACTTAAGTACTTAAATAAATACATACTTAATCTAAATAGCATTTAGTTTTCACGGATCGGTTCATGGGTCTTAATCGGATTGACCCCGAAGTGCACACCCCTAACTATGAGCTTATATTCATCCAATGATTCATTGAGAGTTAAGCATGTCCATCAATCTAAAACTGATGCACCTTTAAACCTGTCAATCTCCTGCTCCTAATGTGAACCACTTGACTCATTGGATGTAGATTTTAGGTAACAATGGAGGCTAGACACCGGAAAACAGATCCGATAGAGGTTGGGCGGCGGCGAAGTTGTAAAATGACTCAAAGTTGCCTCCATTTTCATCATAAAAAAACCCACAGGGTTAACTCTTAGTTAGTAGATGATTGTTGGAGGAAAAAAACTCAAAGTTAGAAGTGTTTATAATTATTCTTTAAGTTGTGATTAATCCTGACCAATAAATGAAGATAAGTAATAAAATCCAATAACCCTAAATAAAAGTATACTTAACACAATAAATTAAATAATTTATTTGTTTTATGTAATGCATTAATCAGTTGAAGTTTATTAAATGAAACTAAATAACAACTATTATATATATAGCACTTATACATTACGTAATCAAATTTGTGTTAGACGTTCTAAATTCAGGGTGAAATTTTTATTACATCCTTAAAAAATTATAGAATAGTATGGATATAAAGTAGGTTTCGGTTGGTCATTATGGTGTAGAGTAATAAGGAGCAAAATTAAAAGCACGAAAGATATTAAATATATCAAATAAACATTAGAAACCATACATAAATATAGAATCAAAGTCTTGGTCAATATTATACCACATAATATTTCTATTCGGACTGAAATAACACGTGGATGCCCCCTCGTGTTCTCCTTACCCTCGAAGTTAAGGTTCTAAATGTTGACAAGGAAAACCGGAAAATCACAAGATTAACCCCTAGATTAAGACCAAGTTGATAAACACCACCTTGGAGTTTCATAAGCTGTGATGGCACCCTTTAAGTTACTTATGGTAAGTTGGTAATGATTAACCACAAACATATGTTTGATTATGCTCATTTCATAAGATTTAGTACTTAAACTATGATTTATCAACTTGTGAACAAATCAAATGCTAGTTGTCTATATGTCTTTGATTGAAACTAGCAATTTACACTTCGCGCGTTGTAGCGGGAGTGCATTGTGATGGGATTTCATATATGCAAAAAACTGAAAATATAAGTTAGTCCAAGAAGGCACTGAGACGTGATCCAACTATTGAACTAATGCCGGTGGTTTCAGACCTCCATTCAAACAAAATTTTGTTATTATTATTCGAGTAATTTTTATAGAACTTTCACATATCTTTGATATTTTTTTGTGATAGAATTTGATTTAGATAAAGAAAAGATAATGAATAAATATTAACAGTTGATTCTAAACATTTAAACAATATATATTTTCTACATCCAACTATAACAATGATTAACTTTTAAATAACAATTCATAACAACTTACTTTGATATAAGAAAATGTATTCATAAAAATATACGGAGGTGGAAAAGACATGTAACATTAAAAACTTTTATCATTAGAGAAATATTTTTCTATTACAAATTTAAAAAGTTTTTTGTTGTATTATAAATAAATCAGTCCTAAAATATCAAAATAAGTTATGCATGGATTTGGCTTAGAAATCAATAATTAATTAGTGCTAAAGTTGATATAATAACTTAATTTAAATTTTACTTATAAGGGAGAACAAAATTATATATATCTATACTTATTAATAAAACAATAACTTTAGTGCCACGTGGCGTTCTATTAAGCCTTTATTTTTTTTAATTCCCGCCTAAATATGTATCTGTTTTTAGTGTTGGTCTAGGTTCATTTGACTAAAAGTTAACTTATATACAAGAGATATTTAAGAAAAAATTGGAAATTTAACTCTAAATTAAAGCACATATTTTATTTGGAAATTAAATTATACTCTATATATTTTTTTCTTTTTTCAAATAATTCATCAATTAAAACTATATAAATTATTTATAATTTTCTTCATCTATTAAATTGATTCTTTGATTGTGTTTTTCCATTAAAAACTCGATTCATATTCAATTCTTGACAAAAGTTACGGAATTTTTTAATCGACTCCTTTCAGTTTGAAGAAATTCATAGGCATCTTTTTTTTAAAATAAAGTCATATCTGATATTAAAATATTTCTCAACCATCCCAGGTTTACGACCCTCGCGATTTGTCTTTATAAAGTCTAATAATATCGCATTCGAGAGACTTCATTTACGTTCTCATTTTGGCTTTAGTTTTATCAAGTTTTCTTTAACAAAAGGTATTTATTTTTTGTTATATTTTTGAACTTTCATCCCTTGCGATTATGATTTAACCTATCATTGTCTACAATTGTGATTTTGGATTAATATTATTTTACTTTAATTTTTTTTAAAGATGATCTACTTCACAAGTCAATCTATAAAAAAATATTATATGTTTTTACTTTTTAAACTTTTATCTTCTTTTATGTGTACTGTCATATTATTATTATTATTATTATGTTTGATAGGAGTTCATTTGATATATATAAATTGTTTTGATGTATCTGGAAATAATATTGAAAATCATATTTTTATTCCACGGTTGGCTTTGACACCTTTAGACAAAAGAATTTATTTTAAAATTCAAACAAGACAGTTGTTGTTATCAGTGTGTTATGCAATGACAATAAAACAATAGCCAGTGATAATCGATATCCAACATTAGTTTGTTTTTAAACATGGATAAGGATTAGTTATATGTTGCATTATCTCGAGTTAAAAGTAGATAAATGTTAAAATTATTAATGTTAGATAATGATGGAAAAATAACCAACAAAACACTAAATATTGTATACAAATAAATTTTTGGATGTTTATTAATTTGAAATATTGTTTTTCATGTTCAATTTAATTTGTTTATTAGTTAAAGTTCTTATTTATAAATTTATTTCATTCCATATTATATACTATTTAGATGTATAAATATTAATAGAGAAAACCTACTAATATTTTTATACATAAAACAACAATAGACTTTAGCCTAGTGTGAGTATATAGAAAAAATTAATTATTATTTTTATAAAAGGGAAGCTGTGGATTGAACTTGCGCCATTTAATGGTATATAAGTGTAAAACATATTACAACTAACCATATCATCTAATGACCCTTTACTGTCTAACTCCCATTCTATAAGTACATGTCCTGATCATAAAAGATTGAAAATTAAAAAAAACTACTGTTCACACCGAATATATCATTTTAATATAGTATATAATATTAAATACATATGTTTTATTACTTTGTGAATCTTTTCTTCATAATAGAAATCACTTGTATAAAAATTTACATTCAAAGAAGAAATCAGTGAAAGCTGAAAACGCATGCCATTACACTATTTTTTGAATGCTAATTAATTATTTAATATTATTTTGAGATAATAACTATTTATACAAAACATTCTTAAATTAAACTTGTAGATATGTTATGCCTCTTGCATCTTGCTATTGGAAGTAGGTAACCCGTAACCGATCAAAAAGGATAAAGTTCTTAAGATTATACGTCATTTATATATTTCTATTTTTATTATTTTATAAAATCCATGTCTCTTGTATGAAAAAAACTCCAAAAACACAAAACGTAAATGAGCAGTTGAACACAAATGTTAATCGTTGATGTGTTTATAAAATCACTATCTTTAGTAACTCGTGTATTATACGGGTTCAATAAATAAAATTTATTAATTATAAAACAATATAATAAGACATGATACGATTACAATAACGTGTAAGTAATAACTATAAGTAATAAAACAATAATACGAACTTTTAATTTTTTTTTCTAAGATAAAGTAAACATTTTATTTCAGAATAACGTTTTAAAATTTTGACATTTAAAATTTGCTTACTATAACTTCATATTTTAATTATTTTTATAAAAAAATTAATTTAAAAACCAATTTAAAAAGATATAATATGCATAATTTATATCCAACTTTAGTTAAACTATCAAACATAATTATCAATAAATTACATAAACGGTTCTTATGATATGGCTAAATTACACCTTCGGTTCTCAAAGTTTAGAACTCGCAAATTAAATTCAAATTTTTGGGTGTGTGTTGCATGTATAGTCTTGACGTCGAATCTCATTATATTATAGGGTTGAGTGAGAGTATCTTTTTCATTATACGTTTTTTTTTTAAATTTCAAATACACATACATAATAAATAATTAGCACCCCTAATAGGCTTCTTCTTTGGCATCACAACCTAAACCACTTATGACTTACGAGTCCACCCCCACCTTTCTCCTTTGATTTATACTAACACATCTCTGTAACCCACCCAAACTTTTATCCTAATTTTTATTCAAATTTCACTTGATTTGTTTGGAGTTTTAAAAGGTTTTGTAAAGAGGGAGTTAAGTTCATTGTAGATATTGATAATAAGCATTTGATTCAGTTCGAACTCACTCTCTTGAGGATTGATGCACCGAGTGTTTTCACCCAAACTACCACACTCACTTCTCTCTCTCACACACAAAACACACTCTTTAAAAGTAATAACACAACCATATAAAATCTCTCTAAAACTAATAGCACCACCACTGCTGCAGAACCTACAACTACATCTATGGTCATACTAGTCATTGCATCACCACACCAACCAACGCCTTCGATCAATATTCAATACCCACCCACAATCACAACCATTAGTCAATACCCACCTGCAACACTTGTAGATTTTCCTGTGAATCCAATGGTTCTATGAAGAGGAAAGAGATAGAAAGAGAGGGTATTAGGTATAGATAAGGAGATGAAACTGAGAGCTAAGAGGAAGTGCTGATGGGAGATAATGATAATGGGGTGGGGGTGGGGGGTTGAGAGAGATGGTGACGGTGGTGTGGTGGTCGTTGGTGGTTTCGACGATGGAGAAGAAGAGGAAGGTCCCGATACAAGTGGGGAAGAGGAGAGAGAAGAGGAGAGCAACGGTGGCTAGAGATGTGCAAAAAGATTCGTATTTGAAATCAAACCCAAAATATCTGAAATTTCAACCCTATAATATCTAAAAAAAAATAGATTTCTGAATCTCGAATATCTAAAATGTTTGCATTCGAATTCGAATGTCATTACTTAAAAACTTTCGGATATCTTAAATATTTTCCTAAAACTATTAAATAACACGTATTAATTAGAAATTTCAGATTATTTTTTTAAAGTCATATATCCATAGGAATTTTTGATAAAAATAATTATATTATGCATATATTTTTAGAATTTGGATATCCATATCTAAATCCAAAATTTTAGGATATCTGAATTTAAACTCCACTAATGGTATAGAGAGTTTTGTTGTGGTTGTTCCGGTTCATGAAATAAGCAAGGTGGTGGTGGTTCGAGATGTTGGTGGTGGTGGTTCGAGATGTTGGTGGTGGTGGTTCGAGATGTTGGTGGTGGTGGTGGTTTTGAAGAAGGAAATGAAGGAGGAGGAGTGGCCGACTGCTTCATGTCCATACGATATATTTTACTTTTTAATTTATTACTATTATTGCAGGACCAGTGAAGGGTGGTCACTTATAACACAACAACACAAAGAGGAGAGTTACTTAACTTAATCAAACAGTAAGACTGGATTAACCACAATAGATGATACAAAGAACACAAGTAAGTAAGAGATAGAACAAGAGAACAAGATACACAAGGAGATGGTTTTCAAGATTGCAGTATATTGTTTTCTCAAGTTCTATTACAAGTGTTATAAAGCATAAAGGAAAGTTACAAGTACTTGAGATACATATACTACATCCTATAGCCGGACATACTTTAAAGGCCAGCTGGATACAATTGACTAGACACAAAACAAAATCAATTGTAGAGTCAAAAGGAAGATTGCCTTTTGACTTGTGACTATGACATGTCATAGCTCACATCCTAATATATTACAAAAAGGATAAAGTACATGAAGTAAAAAGTTACAGACTCAAGACCTCAATGTACAGTTACCTAAAGCATGGACCTTTTCACCAACTCATGTAAGTTGGTGACTTTATAGAGTTGCAGCGGAAAGGGGTCCAGCTTTATGGAAAAGTACATAAGAAAAAGCATGTTGTTAAAAGTCTTCGGAAGAAATCTGTCTTCAAGTGTTGGCTTCGGAAGACTTCATCTTTGGCTTCGGAAGATATTGGTCTTGGCTTCGAAAGATTTCACACTTAAAATATTTCTGTTGCATGTGTGAAACTTTCGAAGCATTCTTCTTCGATGTACTTGTGCAGCATGCATGAGAGACTTTGGGTGTTTGGATTGCATTAGCCTCTTCATATAATCTCTACAAACTCCCCCTAGGCTGATGCTACCAAAACACTAGTAGACTTCAGATATTGACAGTCGTCATCAGAATAATGACCATCCATTTCTTCATGAGATGATCAGGATCCCTCAGACTGTCGAAGTGTCTCCTCATATCAAAGAGATCATGTAGAGGCAGATTGAACATGTCTTGCCAAGTATGGATGTCTTCAATGTCTTGTTCTCTAATGACATGCCATCTTTCTAGATTTGTGGTGTATATCTAGGACAAGATGGGTCTTCCTGATGCTAGAGGAGCTGTTTGAATAGGAGTCAATGTAGCATCCTCTAGCTGCACATCCTCAGGATGTTCTGACTCATCCTGAGGTTCGGAAAAGGATGCAACTTTCTTCTTCTTTGGCTTTGGCTTTGAAGCCATCCTTTTCTTTCCCTTTGTCACTTTTAACTGAGAAGACTGGTCTACAACACTTGATTGATCTTCATTGTCTTTCTCAGGTGGGTCTTCCTCTCTCATAGGTTTAGAAAAAGAAGTTGGTTGACCCTGCTGTGGATCAGAAGATAAAGCTTGCTGAGATTCAGCAGGAGGTTCAGGTTGTGTTGTCTCAGGTTATTCAACCTTTACCTCCACTTCAGGTGGAGCTTGACTTGGAGGGGAGTGTAAGTCAATTAGCTCTCCACTTTTTATCTTCTGCTTGATCACCCTGATATGCTCATCCATAGTGGATAGAGAAATAGGGCCAAGTCTTCTTTTGGAGAATCCATACAACTTCAAGAAGCTCATCATCCTCTGCCTATCTGCAGACTTCTTCATGCTCTTCTAGATGATGGCTCTTGACTTAGCAACTTCTTCCCTTAGTTTCCTTTTGGTTGTCTTTCTTTCCTTGACTATCTCCAGTTCAAGTTGTTTAAGATACTCAAACTCAACATAGTGATAGGATAAGGGAAGAAGTGCTTCTGCCTGATAGAGACCTGTTGTACTCAGGTAGTTGATCTTCTTGATCCTGTCTTCTTCTTTATCTACATAAGGTTCTTATTGAACCACATCCTCATATGCAGGACTTTCTTGAACTGAGGAGAGAGCAAGCACATGTTTATATAGTCTTTTATTTCTTCTGTCTTCTTTCATTTGAACTAGTATGCAGGACCGGTGAAGGGGGTCACTTACAACACAACAACACAAAGAGGAGATTAACCAAACTTAATCAAACAGTAAGACTGGATTAACCACAAGTTTGACACTAAAAACACAAGTAATAAGCAAGCGACAGAACAAGAGAACATAAGTGTTTGGTTTTCAAGGATGCAGTATATTGCTTTCTCAAGTTCTATTACAAGTGTTACAAATCATAATGGAAAGATACAAGAACAAGGAATACTTATACTGTAATCTACAGCCATCTATACTTTAAAAGCCAGCTGGATACAATTGACTAGACACAAACAAAATCAATTGTAGAGTCAAAAGATGGATTGCCTTTTGACTAGTGACTATGACATGCCATAGCTCACATCCTTATCTATTACAAAAATGATAAAGTACATGAAGTAGAAAGTTACAAACTCAAGACCTCAATATACAGTTACCAAAAGCATGGACCTTTTCACCAACTCATGTAAGTTGGTGACTTTACAGAGGTGCAGTGGTAAGGTGTCTAGCTTTATGGAACAGTACATCAGATAAAGCATGTGTCAAAAGTCTTTGGAAGAAATCTATCTTCATAAGTTGAAGCTTCGGAAGACTTTGTCTCTGAGGCTTCGGAATACTTCATCTTTGGCTTCGGAAGATTTTACACTTAGAATATTTCTATTGCATGTGTGAAATTTCCTAAGCATTCTTCTTCAATGCACTTGTGCAGCATACAGGATAGACTTTGGATGTTTAGGTTGCATTAGCCTCTTCATTAATCTCTACAAACTCCCCCTAGGCTGATGCTACCAAAACATTTAGTAGACTTCAGATATCAACAGTCCTCATTAGGATGATCACCATTCTTTTTTTCATAAGGTGATCAGGATCCTTTAGACTGTCAAAATGTCTTCTCATGTCAAAGAGATCATGTAGAGGCAACTGAAACATATCTTTCCAAGTGTAAATGTCTTCAGTTCCTTGATCTCTAATGACATGCCATCTTTCTGGATTTGTGGTGTATGT
>BJCM01268060.1:0-15041 GCA_018326385.1 Flaveria bidentis
GACCTTGCCTTGTGCAGGTATACCCCGATAGGAGTTATACCTAATGTATGCTCGCCAAGCTAGGAGCTTAATACTTGTATTAGCTCAAAGATAAAATGAAATGATAAAGATATAGTACACGAAAGAATACAATGCTAAATTATGTAAACCTATGTAAGGTATGAAAGATGATAAAGATTCTATATGTATAATGTATTGATAATTTTAATTCAGGTTAAAGCTTTTCCAATGACTATTATGCCAATGAGTTACTTTAAAGTTCTAAAAACTAGAACTTACTTAGCAACATTGACTTTTGTATGCATATTAGCTTGACAGGTAAATGAAAGGTGGAATAAATTATGAAAGTTGGGCATGGATCTTATGTGTTAAAGACTGGCATTCTAATAGATTGAATTATATTATGGATGCATGTAATAGATTTTAGACAATAATCTATGTATTGCCAGTTTTAATTTTCATTGCTATGACAGTAAGTTTAAAACTGTGTGTTTTTGATGTCCAAAAATCCAGGGTTGTCTAAAAATAGTGCTTAAATTTAGATGGAAAAGAAACTAAAGTAGCACAAGAAAATGAATATACATTAAGAAGAGCCTTATGTACAACCTAAAAGGCTCAACCATAAGCAATGTTGCAAAAATCGGCGCCTAGAGCCGATTAATCGTTGATTAATCGCATATCGAGAGTATACCTTGGCGATTTCACTTAATCGGAGGTATTAGTCGGTAATCGGTCAAAATCGGACCTAGGCGGTCTTAATCGGCCAAAAATCGGAATCTCTGGTGAATTTCCGGTAGGGTTCCGGCGAGTTCCGGCGAGTTTCAAAAATTCCGGCCAAAACTTGAAAAATCGGGGAAAAACTTAGAAAATCCGGCCAAATATGTATATTTGTACGTAAATCTAAACTTTTTTATTAAAATTACATACTATAATATGTGTACTTATATATAAAACTAACAACTATATATAAAAATTCCAATCCGATTAATCCCTAGTCCCTACCTCGCCGCCCGACTAGCGCCTAGCGAATTTTACAACATTGGCTATAAGTACAACCTAAGAAGTTATATGTGCAGCCTAAAAAACTCAACTATATGCACAACCTAAAAAAACTCAAAGAACAGAAGAAAAATAAAATAATAATAAAAAGAAAATAAAATAGAAAAACAAAAAAGAAAAAGAAAAGAAAAATAAAGAAGAAAAATAAAAAAGAAAAAGAAAAAAGAAAAAAGAAAATAAAAAATAAAGAATAAAAAGAAAAAAAGTAACAAATCAAAAAAAGTAAAAACTTATAAAATCAAAGAAAATGAGTTGTTGGTTGATGAAAATAAAATGTAAGAAACAACCTTGTATTTAAAAGGGTAGCTGGACTTAACCTTTCTATCATTTTCATTTAATCTTGAAGAAAAGTTTCTAGAGTGCCCCGCTACTAAACTTTAGATAACATGAGTTACACTGCTAAACCAAAAAGAAAAAAGAAACTCACAACGTTTATGATGGCTACCCCGGCAATGTGATAAAACATGCAAAAACAACGTTTCAGACGATGCAACCGCCTTTAGCGATTTACGGCACTTCAGGACCACCTCATATTCGTTATGTATTGTCCTCTGTGAGGCATTTTCCGGTCCAATTGATAGCCTCAAGTATCAAATGTCCGTTTTAAAACCAAGCATGGAAATGATTACTTCAAAGTTAAAAATGGATTGAAAAGCATATGTTGAGAATTATGACATTGCTTGATTTAGTAATTAGTTGCTAGCTAATTAGGCTAGTGAACCCTTAAACCGACACTGCCAATTAAGTGTGCAAGACTAATTGAAGACATGAAAGGATTTAGAATGAAATATGGCCATTTAAACAGGACCAATAAGAAAAGAACAATAGAAATATAAAGAGAGAATTACTGTATGATTGGCAACAATAAATTTGACAGTGTCCAGCTTCATGAGTAGCTTTCCTGTCATATACCTGCAAGGAAAAAAATTAAAACAATAAAACCATTTCCTACCCAAAAATACGCGCACATATACCATAAAGATTAGCCAGAAAAAAAAACAAATGAAATCAGACTAACCCAGATGCAAGTTCCAAAAACAGACTTAACGTGTGATCAATAACATCTTCACTCTGTAAGTAATGTCAAATGAGCGATCATAAAAAAGAATTCTTTGAGATGCAAGCAATGAAAAAGTTCAAGTACCTCAGTATAACATTTGAGGTTTGTTGCAATTTTTCCAACAATCACATTTAACGCCTGAAGATGATCCTGCAGTCCAAGCAACTCAGATAGTCGACCATAGAGCTGCTGCAACAACAATACAAGGCTTTATTAATGGAATGATGATAATGATGACGATGGTGGTGGCACTACGGTTATATTATCAGCTAAACCTAGAGTACGCATTACCTTAGAAGAATGCATGGCTTGATCACCAACATAAGATTTTCTAAAGTTCTGAAAGAATGTCAGAATTGCCTGGTCAAGTCTTTGCTTGCTCAATTCACCATATCTCTGCCATAATTTATAGATTAATATGTAATCTTCAACTTAGGAATATGCAATCTTTAACAGCAATATAATTAGTAAAGATTCTTCAATGGGACCGATCTCGTTCCAAATATCCAAATCATATTATTACTATATACACAATCATATAGGCTGTGAACAATATTTCCTTTTGATTGGTTTAGAAAAAGAATAAGAAAATTTCAACAAGCTCATTGTGTTTATAGTGAATTCATTTTGAGTTTAAATTTAATATTAAGTTACTGGTAGAATGTATTTTGATATGTTTTGCTTTTTTTATTAGTTTTATATAATAACATCCTTTAAATTTCCAAAATTATTGTTTCGGTGTATTAATTTTTATCCAAATGTCGCTAAAAGTTTTAGTTGAAACCAACCAAGGTCAAATATAATATATATTTATTTTTTTCCGCTACAAGGTAATGATTTTTAAATTCTTAATTTAAGTTGCTACGCGCTCATTTTCATGTACATTTCAAGAAAAGATAAATTATTTTGCGACATTTTTAATCAATTCCATTATATTATTATTTTTTATGTATGTTTTGATATTTAGAATGTGTTTTCTTATTTACTTACTTAACCACGTTAATATTAGTATATTACCGTACGACTCCACATCATCGTGCGGGTCTCAATTTCTAGTTAGTGAACAAAAACGAAAGGAACAAGTCCCTAGTGATCAAAATGTGCCCCCCCCCCCCCTCCGTTTTACCTGGCTATGTAGTCCACTATCAGTGGTATTAATGATACGCAAAACACGAGCTGATAATTCTGCATCAATAGCTTCTTGCGAATCCGTGCTGGATCGAGAGAAAAAAAAGAAGAAAATTATGCAGGTTTATCAAAATAGAAAACATAATTCAGAATTTAATTTTGGATACCTGCAACCACTACATTGTTTAATCTTCAATATAGCAGCAACAATATGAACTATCCAGGCCAATTTGGCTTCAACGATAGACAATTCGTTTTTGTCACTAATCTGATGTTGTGCTTTTTCCTATTAATAAATACACCCAAAAAACAAAAAGTAAATAACATATCAGAAATATCAATATCATATCAGCAATCTGCCAAAATATGAAAGGAATGCCATTTGAGCTAAACCATACCGTATACAGTTGTAGGATGGGCTCCAAAATGTTTATAATAAACAAACTACTTCTTTCATACTGGGAAAAAAAACTTGATCAAATAAGATTTTAGATAACACGTGTCTGTAAATATATGGTAATTCTGCACCAGGTAATACCAGAGGTTTATACCTGAAATCTGCAAAGATATGGAAAACAATCAAGCTGATCTTGAAGAAGCTCAACATTGTCAAGAGGATTCTCCGAAAGGTCATCTTGGGGAGGAGCCTACATTTCAAACTCAAGACATTTACACTTGGTTAAAAAAAAAAAGACAAGCTTTCCCTTTTTCAAAACATCAATATATAAACTTCATGGACTATGATGTGCAACATGCCTGCACAGAATCAAATCTTGATGTAATAAAACCTTCACTAATCTTGGGCACAAACTCATCAAGCAAGCTAGGTGCATCAGCTTTCAAGTAGGGCACAGATGTTACCAACCTCGACCAAAGCCCCAAAAGATAGTAGACACTGCTACTAGCCCACTGCAAAGAAGCATCAAGTATATAGGAATTATAAAAGTTCAATAAAATAACTGTGAGCTGTACAAAATCTAACAACAATGAAAAATATGTATGTTACTATGTTGTTCATATAGTACAACTTCAGAAGATTCATTTTTTTGTTGGAAAATAGTTCAAAGAAGATTGTTAGATCATACTATCTGAAAATAGAAACTGTAAACACCAAGCCAACCTGCCATGACTGCAATGATTTTAAGGTAAACTCAGCAACCAAACGAATCCAGTCACTGTATCCTTCCACGTTCACAAGTTCTGATAGCTACAACCATCACCACAGATCAAATTATCAAGAGAGCTATATTAGATATTGAAAGAAACCATCAAACTACAATAGATGTAACAGTTTGCCCCAAATATTTAAGTATCCGATATGTATTATTATCAATTGTAGATGTGAATTTTAAGTGCAGTATCTATTTTCCTTAATACGATTGTTCTCTTGTTTTACATTTCAAACAGTATATATGTTTATATATATGATTGTGTGGACTTTCCATGAAAACAATGACCCAATCAAATTGATTATTTTTTCTACCTTAATTGGCTATTTATACTTGTGATTGGAAAGGCAATAAACCCTAAAGGTTATGAGCTCTTTGTATAAAGTGAAATCGAATTCAACAACAAAGAGTAGTAATATCAATCCCTTGAAGCCAATAAAACCATGACAATATTCATCTACTTGCCAACTTCCGTATGGTAACTAACTTGAAACAAAAGCTCTTTGTAATAATTTTAACCCTTCTTTAACAAATGCAAGCCATGTAAATTAGACATAAAGCATGTCACCACTAGATCACAACTTCATATGGCAAATAAAATTAATAGTAGCTAATGCAAGCTTCAGGAGATTAAAAATCAACAAAGGCCAAAGAAAAGGTCTTTAAGCAATTGAATATCTATAGCCTTTATTCCTTCTTTTGCTGAGCAAGCATGTTATTTCAAGAACATTTACGAAAAATAATTGCAAGTCAAATGACTGATATCATTTCACATTTTAAAGTTGAAGCTCATGGCATGCATGCTTGCTATAGTATATTTACAAATAGCTGCCATATAGTTATTCAAAATGCAAAACATTTACACAAATTACCTGATAGTTTACTCTAAACCGTCCAAGAAGACGACAGTATTCGTGATAATTATCATGATCAGCAAGACCTGGTTCAGGATTCACAGACAACCATTTAAATCATGTGTCCCAATAGAATCTGATAGTCAAAAGCAAACAGCAAACGAAAAATAATATATACACCACATGTACAGATTAACCTATCTCCGTAAACATCATACTTTAGTAAACAAGATCACACCTACACTTGAAAGTTTGGCTCATAAGATATAAGCAGAATCAACATTCATGTATGAGTTTCATGAGCATAGAAGTCCCAACATCATATATGTTGAATCACTAAATGGTTTAAAACATACATTGGGATTCAGCAATTCTATCATTTGGACTGTGTGTGCACCCATGCAATGGGAACATGCGTACTGAATAGTAACATTCACTATATAAAAATTGATTTTCTTGACTTGTGATAAAATTTACAGCCTTAATCTAATGTCCCACTAGCTTTATTTTCACCCTCAGCCTGTGAGTTCGTTCATTAAAAAGCATTACGATTGCCAATTACAAGTACTAAACAATCAGCAGTCCATATAAATTCAAAGGAACATATTAAAGGGCCATTACTTATCAACTCAAAGGCTTTCCTAATCAAAGTTAAATCACCCTGAATGACTATACTAAGTCCACATATGTTCGCCACTAAAGTACTATATGAAATCAAGTTGACCCAGCATATATCCTTGAAGTTTAAAGGTTTCTATAAGCATATTATAGAAAGCATAACTGCATTTTTCTTTTAACTCCAGAGTTACTTGTGCCTATACACACATGCATGACATCATGTAGCATCAATTAGCAGATTTTGAATCCCAAATGCACCAAGAATTGCATGAATTTATACAAAAATAAAGAATCATGAACTCCTAAATTCCTTTGGACCTAACGCAACAACTACCCAAACAAACACATCGTCCAATACAGCACCAAATCGTATGAGCTCCTCATTTACATCAAAACACATGATAATAGCAGGTATTTGACAAATAAAAGGGATCTTTCTCACTATAGATAACTAAAGCTGCTGTAATGTATGTGCCAAAAAAGTTGAATCATAACATTTCAACAGCTTCATGCAACCAGATAACTAATAAAAATTTACAAAACATGTACCTTGGCCTGCTTGTAATATCTCTTTTGTTCCAGTCATTAAATGGGCCAAGAACTTGGAACGTGTGGCATCATTTGAGAACAAAGAGCGCCTTACTGAAGCCAATCTCACTAAGCATTCCAGAGCCTATATATTCAGCATCATATAGAACAAGACTTCATCATTAGCTCAAGAGTCGTAACCATAACTAATTCAATATGTCCAAGACAACTTTGAAAGCACATAATAATGTAATGTCTGACAAACTATTAATGTAAAAGATTATACTGATGACCATATGTTCTCAAAAGCATCCTTATTTTGCCATAAAATTGTAAATTTATCATGAGTTTACAAAAGTAAACGAGATTATATTTGTAACAAATGTTGTATACGTGGATATACAGCACCCAAAAAATAGATGCAACTAGGCTTGGACGTTGGAAGTCAAATTCAGCTAAGCTGCTTTTAGTACTTTTAAAAACTGCAAGACCATCTACTAACGATGAACATTTGAAAAAAAAACAAGGTGCCATGTGAGCAAACATATAGGGGGGAAACTGGGGGAGTATTTAATAAGTACATCAAAGTAAAAATGGAAGGAGAAAAATGAACACACAAACAAAAACCCAAAGTACAAATGTGAATGTGTTGAAACATAAATACAAACTGTGTTTCTCATAAAATTGCAACTTATTAGTTACTGCAGAATGCCATTTAAAAAAGAAAACTAATTACAAAAGATTCCAAATTAGTTTTTCAATATGTTCACATTTGATTCTAGAACTATCACATGTATGGTCTGGTACACTAGACATGTTTTACAGCACAGTTACAGGTGAGATATGTGACAAATTCATTTACCGTTTATTTCCATATTGTTTAATTTAGATGCCCAAATCTCCCCACATTTTGGTTTAAAACTTATGATATGAATTAAACAAGGTACAAATCCGGTGCATGAAAAAAATCAAAAGATTTTACTCACACCTAAAGTTTTGGGAAAAGTTCACTGCTTCATAATTCCCAACAGGTTTCATTTTGAGCTTTCTCCTAACTACTATGAGATAAACAATTGTTACCTTGGCAGTATATAGGTTCCTTTTCCCCCCATTGATAGAAAAAATATATATAAAAAACCTAGGTCGAAGACTTGAAACTATATTGAAAATATCTACAGAAAGAAGTGTAGAATAGAAAGAAGTGTAGAATACGATACTATTATAAATAAGGTTGGACAGCGTTGATCAGTGTGCCTTTCTTTCTCAAAGGAAAAATTAATATCGACTGGAAATACCTCTAAGATATTCTAGATGTGCCATGTACTATTTCCTATTATAGATTTTGTTTTTGAATGGAGGAAAAATAATCATGACTCGTTCACCTAAAAATGACATTTTTCATTACTTCTTTTGTTTGACGACATTGAAAGTCAGTCATAACGGATATGAGTAAATGCTTGTAGAAACAAAAACAAACAATCGCTAAATTCAAGGAACAAACAAAGCCAACTATGGAGTTGGAGGAAATATTATACGAGATATATGACTCGCCTCTTTTGATAAAGGAGGCTTTGTGATTGCATAGTAATCAAAAAATATTTGTAGTGTTGAGGGATCTTCTAGAACAGGCTTCCACCCAGATGGAATCTGCAAATTCAAGAAAAGGATTCATTTTGTTCAAAAGTTCAATGGGAAGATATAAGTTTGCATTGAACTGTCATGCTTAGTATTTGATGTCCTGCTTAGTATTTGATGTCCTGCTTAGTATTTGAATCAAATGTAAACTAATACCTGAACAGTACCAAATTCATCTGAGCTTTCATCAATTGATGTACCAACAAAATCAAAAGATAGACATTTTAATGCCAGAGAAAGTGCCAACTCTTGCAAGCGGCTGCCAACTGCATGCAGATATTCATTTTTAGGAATGACAACAAAATATAAAGGTTAAAAATTTATACTGGAATTGAAGGGATTAATTGTTGTCACATTACCATCATTTTTCAGCTGTTGCAAAGAAGTAAGAGATATTTGGAAAATTTGAAAAAGAGATTGATCCCTAAAATTGCATGCAACTCTTCGATGATGTGTAGAAGGCAACCCCGGGTTTGGCTGTGAAGTAAGCGAGGAAGCAGGTAGAAATGAAAAAAAAAAGTATAAAGACAAGATAACGATTACCCACAAAGGATTTCTCAGATTTTAAGCATGTACTAATCAACATACATATTGCATTGTCTAAATAAACACTTGTACCATAAGAAATAATGGAGTACGAACATATTAACCAACCTGATTCATCTCACTAACAAGCTGATTTAGTATCTTTAAACCAATAGAACAATGCTCCGGTGATGCCTGATAAAAACAGCAATCGTGTAAATAAAGTCTGCAAGCCATGATCTTATGCGTCAACAACAGTTAAATTTGCAACCAATTGGAGCAACCCTGTTTCATTTTAATTTATACAAAAACATAAAAGAGGACAAATGTAGATTTAATTTTTATAGCCTTATGAATTCTCAAAAGTCATGACAGATTTTAGAAACTAACCAGCAATCAACAGTCATTGAGCATGCATTATATAAAATACAACATAAGGTTCTTTTATTAGTTCATTCTCTTACAATTTTGATTGATATGTAACACGATTCCCTAAAAATATATGAAAAGAGCCAGAATACCTGGATCAAAAAATTGGTGGAGTCTTTGACTGCATCTCTGAACCTATCATCATCGAACCAACCAAACTTGGTCACCCGGCACAAAAGCTGGACTAATGATCCAATCACATATTGTTGTAGTTCATGTCCCCTATTCGCCAAATAGGTAATAATGTAGTTTCCTTCAACAGATGTCAACAGGAATAAATTGATAACATGTTAGGTAAGAAAGAAGCTTTTTTTGTTTATTCCTTCACAAATCACAAAGGAACAAAAAGGTAGAAGTTGCATAATACGACTAACACTACGTTTAGCCATCAGATAACAACATTATTTATAACAAGCATAAGGATATGATAGTAGAAGGATTACGTATATCAAGACGCAGTTGCAAGGATAGAGTATGCTCAGTGACTTGCTTCAGGAGACTTGAACTAGCCAGCATCAATGCATAAGGAGTTGAAGCATTGTCCAATATGTACTGACACTGTGAAATGTAATCCGTATTTGCAGAAAAACATTTTAAGGTGTTCTCAGCATGAGCTCGTTCAACAGAGTCTTGAGAATTGTAGAGTCTTTCACACAAAGCTTCTAGTTGTGCTAAGCTTTCCATTCTTGATTATGATGGATTGAAGATTGAGCTTCACGTGTCAAGAACCAGCAATTATCCAATTTAGGTCTACAAAATATATGATGAGATGAGGTCATATATCATAAAATCGGCTCACTTAGATCAAAGATTGATGTAGTGACATCTATCAATAACTGAAAGAGCAAGAGTGGGTCGCATAAGCAAGAGCTACAACATATCATACTGAAC
Organism: Flaveria bidentis; assembly: GCA_018326385.1. NCBI lineage: Eukaryota > Viridiplantae > Streptophyta > Magnoliopsida > Asterales > Asteraceae > Flaveria > Flaveria bidentis. The sequence continues at coordinate 9,897 of BJCM01268060.1, forward strand.
CAGGTATCATAACGTATAGATATATTACATTGTTCATCATACAAGAAAGCATCTCTCATCATCACACTAATTCCTATTACATGTGGGAGATCAAAAAGAAAAGGAAAAAATACATATATAAAGGCTATGGAAAGAACTCCATGATATTGAACCATGACCCACTCATCACCAATCCTTGCTATATAGAACACAGCAACAATCCTGTAAAAAAAATTACCAGCAAGCAAATCAGCTGTCATCAGCTAAACTATTTAGGTTCAAAGAAACTAAAGGAGACCATCTTGATTATTGTACATCGGTAAACCGCTCACCATTAGGCATTCAAAGGTAAATTAAAATCTGTCCATAAGACGTAAATGAGAAAGAAAATGTATAAAAAAACCAAGGCGTACTCGATATCAAAGACCACAATGACTGATTAAGCTCTAAATCTGATATTCGAGCCGCTAGATTAAGACATAAAGATCACATGAACACGACCACCAACACAGAATATATACTAAGATCATTGAAAACTAAAATCCAGGTTAAATGATTAAGAAAAAGTAAAAATCACTAGAACATGGCATAATCATTATCCTAATGAACAGTAAACAGGTTTTACATAAAAAAGTTCGGCGATGCATATGCATAAAACAGAAACAGAATCAGCTGAAGAAAATCATCATTTACAGTGATCAAACACCTTTTGCAATTTGTAGAATCTGGAAAAGTTTCTTCTAAAAAGATAAGACTGAGATCCAAATGGAGTTGATGAATGTGGAAGGAGTGGATTAAATCGAATCGAATCGAAAATATGTATAAAGAAATACAGAAAGAGAGGGGGTGGCTTACGACTAAGTGCAGAGAGGAGGGGAGAGAGAGAGAGGTGGCTTGGTAAATACTCTAATCGAGAGATGGAGAGAGAGAGACGAAGCCCAACAAAAGCCCTAGGTTTTCGCACCAATTCGGCTTAGCTGCTCTAACTCGGGTGATCTAGTCTTTTTTAGTAGGCAAACACTTTCAAAGAAATTAGAAGAAGACACAAGATTGGGGTAATTTTCTCTAAATCTCCAACAAGAACATTACAAAATTTAAATATGCATGAGACTTGGAAAAGATACCACTCCTCCACCTCCCTTATTCCCTGCGTGAACTAACCCACTAATCCTACTAACATGCAACTCACCCACTAATGCAATTTACTAAGTCAAACCATGCATTAAACAAAAAAAGTAAATAACAAACTGGTCTTCACTCGAAATACTTCTTGGGCCTCTTGATAACGTGTTTGGGCCGCTGATCTGAGCAAGCTCGTTAGTGGCTTGGTCGGCTGTCAATGGGCCACCCGTATCATTCCCCCCTTCTTGACCACGAACATTGTCCTTAATGTTTGGAAAAAATGGAAATTATTCATAGAAACTCTCTTGATTTTCCCATGTTGATTCTTCTAAAGGCCACTTCTCCCACTTGATTAAGAGATGCCTTTCTCCTTCGTCAGTAACCCGTGTATCCAGAATTGATTCAGGCAAGTACTCGTGGTCACCTTCATAGCCAAATTCAGTGATGTCTCCTTGTAATTCTGTCGATAGTCCTTTACTTGGTTTGAGCAAGGAAACATGAAAGATTGGATGAATCTTACTACCTTCTGGCAATTGCAATTTGTAGGAAACCTTCCCATCCGTTCAAGAATTTTGTAAGGACCAAAGAATCGTCTAGAAAGCTTGTAGGATTTTTGGTCCTGGATCGATTTCTGGCGATACTTTTGCAACCTTAAATAAATGTAATCACCCACTGCAAATTCCTTGTCAAGCCTATTTTTGTTTGCTTGATTGATCATGCGGAGTTTAGCTTCCTCAATCGAGTTCTTCATGTTTTGTAACAGCCGCTGGTGCTCGATAAGTGACGTGTCAATAGAGGCTGTTTTATTCCTTCCCGGCATATACTCATGGATAGAGGTGACCTCATGACCATAGATCGCTTTGAACGGGGACATTTTGATAGCCGAATGATAGTGAGTATTGTAAGAAAATTCGGCCAAGTACAAGTACCTTTGCCACGTTGTGGGTTCTTCAAACACAAATGACCGAAGATAGGCTTCGAGACAACGATTAACCACCTCCGTTTGTCCGTCCGTTTGCGGGTGATACGCACTTGAATGCAGCAGCTTTGTTCCCATCTCCTTAAATAACTCGTTCCAAAAACGACTTAGAAACAATGGATCGCGATCCGATACAATGGACTTAGGAAGACCATGTAGGCGATAAATTTCCCGCATGAAAATCGAAGCCAATGAAACAGCCGTATAATGTGTTGGTAGAGCAATGAAATGAGCGAACTTGGATAGGCGATCTACCACAACCCAAATGGTTGTCTTACCTTTTGAAGGTGGCAGGCCGGTAATAAAATCCATTGAAATATCCGTCCATGGAGCCTCCGGTGTAGGTAGCGGTTGGATGAGGCCATAAGGTTTGTGATTTGTGGACTTAGTAGCCTGGCACACCGAACATTGCTTTACGAAAGCGGCCACTTCCTTGTTTAATCCGAGCCAAGTGAATGCTTGTGACAACCTTTTTGTAGTAGCGTGGATACCTGCGTGGCCACCCATTAACGATGCATGAAATTCATGCAATAACCTGTCGCGAATTGTACCAATTGGAGGGCCAGAATTTTGTTGTTCACATACACAAGACCATCACGGTATGCATGGTGGGAAAAGGCTGCCGGGTCATTTAAGATTTGAGCCACCAATTTCTTCCCTGAATTATTAGTTATAAAATAATGCGTTATCTCATCTAACCATGGTGCTGTAGGATGAGAGAATGATAAGACGACTGGAAGATCGACCCGGCTCAAGGCATCGGCAACTAGATTGTCCTTTCCTGGCTTGAAATGTACTTCAAAACTATAACCTATTAACTTAGAGATCCACTTTTGTTGTTCCGGAGTATGGATGGATTGAGACAGGAGGTGTTTGAGGCTGTGGTGGTCGGTATAGATGTGAAATCGGTTGCCTAGAAGGTATAGTCTCCATTTTCGAACAGCTTCGGTAAGGGCATATAATTCTTTTACGTAGGTGGATTGTGTTTGCATGGTAGGGCATAGTTTCTTGCTAAAGAATGAGATGGGGCGGTTGTTTTGGGAAAGGACTGCCCTAATGGCTAGGGATGAGGCGTCGGTCGTCACGTCAAAGTGTTGGTTAAAGTCGGGTAAAACAAGGGTTAACAGTGATTCCATGTGGGATTTAAGGGTGACAAAGGCTGCATGGGCTTCTGAGGTCCACTCGAATTCTTTCTTTTTGAGTAAATCGGTCAGTGGGGTTGCTATTTTAGCATAATGTTGCACAAATCTTCGATAGTATCCCGTTAGACCCAAAAATGCTCGAAGGGTTGTGAACGAAACCGGTGTTGGCCACTGTTGAATGGCTTCTACTTTGTCAGGTTCTGGAGAAACACCCTTTGATGAAATACGATGACCTAAAAACGACGGTTCATGAACAGGGAACACACACTTGCTGGCTTTAGCATGGAAGTTGTTGTTCGATAAGGTTTCAAACACAAATTGTAAGTGGTCATAGTGATCTTTGAGGGAAGCAGTGTAAATTAGAATATCATCAAAAAATACCAAAACAAATTGACGAAGCACCTTACGAAAGAGGTCATTCATGGCAGATTGAAAAGTCGATGGGGCATTCGTAAGGCCGAATGGCATGACTAGGAACTCGTAGTGGCCATCGGTAGTCCGAAAGGCTATTTTCTTGATGTCGGAATCGGCTACGCGGATCTGGTGGTATCCGGAGCGTAGGTCAATCTTTGAGAAGATTGTGGCACCATGTAACTCATCCAATAGCTCATCGATGGTTAGAATAGGGAAACGGTCACAAACCGTGACTGCATTTAATGCTCGATAATCTACACAGAATCGCCAAGACCCATCCTTTTTCTTGACAAGTAACATGGGGGAGGAAAAAGAGCTCTGACTCGGTCTGATGATGCCATCCTCTAACATTTCAGAAATAAGCTCGGTCATGATTTTCTTTTGAAAATGAGGGTAACGGTAAGGTTTGACATTAACCGTGTGGTTCTCGTCTAGCAAAGGTATGTGATGATCATGGGGTCGGTTGGGTGGTAAGGTGTGGGGTTTAAGGAAAAGTGGTTGAAATCTATCCAAAAGGTGGTGGATTGTTGGGTCTGGGTGAGTGGGTTTGTGTTGGTTTGGAGTATTTACGTGTGTGGGTTGCATGATCATTGCATGGAATGCTGAGATGGAACCTTGTCTGACGAGGGATGATAAGGAGCTACGGGTGACGGGTTTAGCCAAGGGTTCACTCTTGAATGTACAGGTGGAGCCGTTATATTCAAACGAGATTTCGGGAATCGAAAAGTCGGCGGTTAAACGACCCAGTGATCCTAACCATGAGATTCCCAATACTAAATCAACTCCCTCTATAGGAAAGATGAAAAATGGTATGTGGAACTTGGTTTTTTGGATGTGTACGTGAACATCTGGGCAGTATCTGGAGCATTCAATTCGCTGGCCGTTACCGACCATGACCGAAAATGATTCCACCAGCGTTGTAGTCAGGTTTAGTCCAGAGACAATGCGGGGTTGGATGATGTTATGGGTACTCCCACAATCGACCAAAATTGTAACCGGTTTCCCGTGTATGTGGCCCTGAACACGTAAGGTTTGGATGGATGTTAGGCCGAAATAAGCAGCATCAGAAAGTGATAGAAATTGAGGGGTTTCCATGTGTAAGTTTTCTGGTTCACTTGGTGTCTCAGTTGTGGTTTCTGAAAAATCGTTGTCAACGATTAATAAAAATTGTGGCGGAGAACACTTGTGACCGGGAAAATACTTCTCGGAACAACGGAAACATAAGCCTTCTTTGTGTCGCTGTTGGATGGCTTCGGGTGAGAGTTTGGTGAAAGGTAACGATTGTGGTGGTGCGGGTAACAATGGTGGTGTGATGGTAGGTTTAGATGTGGTATTGGTAAGAGGAGATGAGGGGGGTGGGGTAACAGGTGGTATAGTGGATGAATGGGTAATGGATATGGACTTGTGGGAGTAGTTGGACTTGAACTTAGAAGAGGAAGGTAGTTTATCTTCCACAAGTCGGGCTAAGGCACATGCTTGGTGTAGATTTTGGGGGTTAAGGATGGATAA
>BJCM01268063.1:0-17028 GCA_018326385.1 Flaveria bidentis
GCTTAATCAGAACCCAAACTCCCAAAAATTACAAAAAAAAAAACAAGATCAACATCAGAAACAATTAAAATTGGCAATTAAAGATACATCCATTGCATATAAAATGCAGGAATTGTACTAAATTGATCAAACGAATTCAGGGAAAATAATTCACATTGATCAGAAGTGTGTTGTTGAATAAGAGAAACATGATTTCAGAAATTTAGTCAAACAAGAACACAAAATATTATTTACAAGCAAGAATGGAACAAAACCCATAAAGGAAACAATACTATTGCTTCACGAAAGGATATTCCATTATATTATCCCAAAAAGAAAACTTTCCACCGAAGCATCAGATAAATGGTTGGATTCTGGGAAAAATCAAGCAAATAAAACAAAGAATTAAAGAATCTGAATGATCAACCGCAAACATGATCTTGTTCACCGGATAATCCAGTAAACAAGTGTAATCAATCACTAAACTTCAAGAAGATAGAAACATATAAACATGGGCAACTTTGATTTTCATTTGGGTAAGATAAAGATTGCACATTTATGATCATCATAGATAAATAAAACAAACAGGAATAACATGTAATCAAGAAAGCAAGACCCTTTAAATTTCATAGATAATCATCAGTTTTCTGATCAACCCACCCAGAAAAACAGAAACTTTATCCGATCAACAGCAACTGGAATCAAATTGTTGACGAATTTGTTGGATACAAGTGCGATTGATGAGTAATTAAGGGTTAGGAAATGGTTGTTATTGTTAAATTGGAAGAATTTCAGTTTAGGATGGTGAGAGATATAGAGAGATGTATCGGGATTTTATTGATTGAATGGAAGAATGAATAAAAGAGGAAGGGGTGATAAATAAGGAAGTTTTGTTGTGTATGTTGTAATCTTGGGGTGAATGAATGGATGGATGGGTTAAATCCTTATTGGGGTTCTTTTGGCATACGTTTCTTCTATAGATGATGATGATGATGACGACATTATGTGTCTCTCATTTGATCACCTCCTAACTTTGTTTTCTGTTCTACATTGGATAAAGTTAGATAACTATTTATAGATTTCTTGATTAAATGATTTTTGAATTTGAATTAGTATTAAGGCCTCGCGTTACGGCTGGATGTAAAACATACCAAGTAGTATCAACGTTACGACACTACAACGATCACCGGTACCGGAAAAAACTCAACGAAGGTTTAACCAGAGACAATACGAAAAACAATCGCTGGTCAGAAAACCCAAGAGAGTTATCTATCATGTCACCGGAAATACAATTTGAAACCAAGACGAACCCGTACCTGAAAACCTTAAAGGTTACCGGAGTACTAATTAAATCGATCTAAGACTCACATGTTGCGTTGGAGTAGTTAAACGAAAAAAATAGGTGTGAAAACATTGAACCACGCATGTACGTTACGTGGTGTAACTTGCAAAATTTAGAACGTAATGTAAAAAGAAAATTTTGTAAAAGTAAAAAGTATAAGAGTTAAAGTTGAAAATGAATAATTAATGGGGTTAAATTGTGAAAGATATAAAAGTTGTGGTTAAAAGTAAAAAAATGAAAAAAAAGAAACCAAATAACAGGTACACTAATATACAAAGCTTAAAACACACAAAAATTAATAATTAGTATATATTAAATAACCGGTTATAAAACATAACACATCATTCTCACTTAATATTAGCATATCTAGATGTTTAGAAAAAGATGACATAGGAATGTAGGATTAAAACATTTAAAAGAAAATTAAGTGACTTCATAATGAAAAAAACTTAAAATGGTCGAATGAAGTTTTCCTGGTGAAATATCTATTTATAAAATAACATTATCTTTAGTAAACCCGTGTGATACACTGATTGTATAAATAAAATGATTAAGTATAATAAAAACTTATTATTTATAAAACAATATTAAAAATTCATATTTGATTGAAGATTCCTCATTATAAACAAGATGACAATTAAATTTTCAAACAAACGTTTTTCTAAATGTTATTTTTAAAAATTTCTAATTATATTTCTAATTATGATTATTTTTTGTTTATAAAAGTTTTATCTACAAAAATACCAATTTTAAATTATTTTATATTTTTAATAAAGTTTGATGTTTTAGAAAAAAAATCTTATTTTGATAAAAATTTGCATATTTAGAAATACAATAAATAATATTATTTATTTCTTAGTTTATTAAAAATATATTTAATTTAAAAATAAATTAAATAATATTATTAGTAATTAGTGTGAGTATTAAATAAAAGAAAGAAGCGGGAAAATTTTAATGAAAATGAATGTAATGTTAGTAAGATAAAATAAGATTTTGTTATATAATTCCTTTAAATTGCTTCCCAAAAAAACTGCGCATTTCTTTCTATGAATTCAAGAAAAAAAATATAACATTTTACTCCTCTTATCAACGTCTAACACCATCATCGTTGCTGTAGCAACTACTAGTACCTCGTTAATGCCACCACTCCAAGATTATTTTATCAATAAATGCATCACAAATTCAGTTTTCTTAATAGTTACTTCAAATTTTAAATTTTTACAAATTTACATTAAAACGAAATTCTTTAAATTATAAGATGGATTCTAACTTTTTAAAATGAATTATAAACAAAAGGACCTTAAAACAAAAGACACATCCTTGAAAATCAAGTAATTGGTCAATAATGTAGATAATAATGTAGATGATGTTATATAGTAATAAAAAAATACAAGGTCAGTTATATACAAGGTCCGCTCATAAACTAATGTATTTGTTTTATAATTTATTTTCTATCATATAATCCAACTTAAAATTTTTAGTTGTAACTTTGATTCATCGAGTTAACGATATTTCTTAGTTTACTATAAGCTAACCAATTATAAATTGTTTAACGTATCGACATACCTTTTTTGACGAAATGAAGCAATCATATCACATACTTTTTTATTATTTTATTTCACAATTATTAGATACTTTCTTTAACTACCCTTTAATTTTTCACTTATCTACAATGACACCCTCTCATTTTCTCGAAAACCAAACAAGACCACGCAATAGAACTTCGAAGATGCCAAATTTATAACCCTTCTACGCATTATTATCAACAAACCAAATGTTAATAACACGAGTATGTAAAAGATTAACCAGTAAAAACATGGATTAACTACTGACCTAACTTGTTATTCAGGGCCGGCCCTGAGGGGGCGCGGGGTGGACGACTGCTCAGGGTCTGATCTCTTCAGAGACCCGAAAATTAAAAAAAAATATATCATATGTATTTTTAAAAAAAGCCCTTATATACTTTGTTAAAAACTTAAACTCATTAGAATTTTAATTATTTTAATCCTAATAATCTCTAGATACCATTAATATTTTAATTATTTTAGCCCAATACGATTTTACCTATTACTAGATTTTTAAACTCATATTTAAGCTCAAACAAAATAACTTACTATTTGGGGTGGGGGATGTAAAAGAACGATTGGAATGAAGGAGGTCAAAGCGACGATTGACGAACTATAGTCTCGTTTTTTGTACTCGCACAAGATCAAAAAATTTATATATGAGTTATTCACTTTATATAATAAAGGTTTGTTTTCCTTAACTCGCCCAAAGCCCAAATTTTTTGACGATTCTTGGATTCTTAAGTCCGGCCCTATTGTTATTTAAAGATTATATCATATAAAGATATAATGAATTACATAATATCAAGTTATTTTTCTTTTAAACTTAAAAAGTGTGCTTTCTTACGTATCTCGTGGCTAAGCTTCAAGAATGAATGCTCATCATGTAATCAATGATACAAGGATCGGAATTTACCAACAGGGGCAATTCTATTTGTTTTGGAGTTTCAAGAGAAATCTTAAATTTTCATGATTTTTTTCATTAAATTATTTTCTAATGATCAATTTATATATTATTAATTATCAAGTTAAGGTTGCATCAACGTTTGTATTATGTGTATTTTAAGTTGTACATATTCTTGTTTTTTTCTTTTTAAAATTTTAATTTTAAACCCAATACTTTCACATCTTTTACATTTTAACCTTTATAATTTTTCACTTTCAACTTTAATCCTTTATATTCTTTATCTTTAAAAACTTTGTTATTTACATTTCAAACTAGATTTTGAGAGTTAACATATCGCAATGTGCACGTGTGGTTCAACGTTGTTTCGTCTATTTTTTCCCGTTTAACGGCTATGTCGACTTCATTATTATTTTTAATGTTTTACGTTTCATGTGTGTGATAAAACGTTTTTTCGTCTATTATCCGTTCGGTTTTATTTTTTCGTTTTTATTTATATGTTAGTCTTTAAGTTTTGTTGGTTGCAAATGGTGATGTGATTTTATGCCCCCGCCGTAACGCGAGGGCTTCGTACTAGTTTCTTCTGAAAGCTAATAAATACTTATATAATTTTTTTGACTTCCGATATATAGCTATGAGCCACAATAGCTACGAGCCACAATAGCTACATGCAAACATGTTAATAGGAACACCAAATTTAAACCCATATACTTTTCTAATAAAAAGAAATGAAAATTAAGAAAAAAGTTCAAGTTTGAGGGTAGAAATGCATTAAGACTTATTTTCTGGTACTTAAAGTAAATATCTTATAATATTCAAACAATCGCTTGTTTAAAAAACAAATGAATCATTTCAATTATTTCTAGCTAGAAAGATACTCCAGGTCCAGAAGACTTGACGTAGACGGCATTCCATCGAGGTTTTTTCTCACTTAAATCATTTTATTGATTTGTTGTATAATGATCAGTACGATTGGACAAAATGTTTTTTCTCAATTATAAATGTTTTTCAAAGCTATTTTATCTTAGAAAATAAGATAATAGTTGTAATAATCTTAGTTTGTTTTATGTTTTATAATTGTGATCTAATGGTGTTGAATAATCGTATGTTATTAAACCAATCATGCAAGGGCTGAAGGGCATGACTATATATGGGAGAGGTTTGGAGCGTCCTTAATTTGACACTTCAACCCGTCAATTTAATTTTATTAAGGGTATGCAACGTTGTTAGACAATACATTTCTTATAATCATATCATTTCTCATATTCACCATTACGAGTGTGGAAGGTATTCAAGACAAGTAGGGCTATTATTAAGGTTATATTCCGGTATGATATTAATATTACAATAATATAACTAACGAAAAAAACCATCTTAGTCGCATGTTTTGAAATTTGCTTGGAGAAGAAGATAAAGTAAAAGAATGTGGGCGTTTATTGATTCCAACGCAAGGAATAACCTAAGATTAATTAAAGATTTGCTTTGACATGCTTTCTAATATATGTTACAAAATGTTAGCTAGAAAAGTCAAATAATTCCTATATGTGTGCAAGTCAAGTCAAGAAAGCATGCATGCAGCTTCGGTTCTTTAATTTGGTTTGCAAACAAGATTTAATCTTTAATTGGGAACGCAAATCCATACGTTAATTATTTCAAATAAGATTAAATCCCAAATTAAAGATTAAATCCCAAATTAAAGATTAAATCCAACATTTTATTTGAAATAATTAACTTGTTTGTATTTGAGATTGACTGATCAGGAATACTCCGTCTTCATCCGTATACTATGATAATAGAAACTCGATCAGTACCCCACTAATTAAATTTATGACCCACGACCCAAAGGCAAACCCGACCCAGCAGAGCAAATGAATTAATTAAATGTAGTTGCATTAGTTACCCATGTAGTGTACGTACTCTTATAATATAAAGAGTAGGATCCATGCATGTTTGTTTTCAGTACGCGTTCTCATTTTTCCTTTAAATCGTAATTCGTAAGTTTTGCATGAAAATATATTAAGAAAATTGTCCTGAATTTGTCTCTCTTTCTTCTCTCGCCTTCTTATAGTTTGACCCGCTCTAACGGTTTATCACCATCTATGTTAACTTCAAAATAAAAATCCAACATTTTTAATTCATATTTATATAATACTAATTATCAACTTAAGTGATTTTATTGGTTTCTTATGATTTGTGAATTGTAAGTTACTTTGTTTTTTCTTTACCTTTTTAAATTTTTTATATTTTATATTTAACACTAACATTTTTTTCCACTTACAACTTAAGTCTTATTTACTTTAAATCTTTTATAAGATTTTCATTTTACGTCTCAGTCTAAACTTTTCGAGTAAACATACTGCAATATTCATATGTGGTTCAATACTTTTACATCATTTTTTTTTGTTTAACAGTCACGTTGTATTTACGTTTTATTCTAATTTATGCACATTAACAATTCGTAACTCACGTGCATTGTTCAACGTTTTCATGTCTATTTTTTGTTTGGTTTTAATTCTTTTGTTTTACGAGTTTTTTTTATGTTGATGGTTGCTATCAACGGTGTAACATTGATGTTATTTGCCACGGTTTTACGGCCCCACCGCAACGTCACGTGGTGTTGAATACTGGTTAATTATCAATATTAAAAAAGAACGCCAAAGTAGCATCATTAGACTAATAGTTTAAAAACTAAGTGAAATTAATAACATCCTCCCTAATTAAGTCGCTATATAAATATAAACAAGCATAAATAATGAATAAACGAAACATTATGAGAATTCATTTATAATATATATATATATATATATAAACGATGATCTTTCAATTAAATATTTCACAATCATTTATTTAATACTGCGTAAACCCAACTACAACCAACCCTAGAGTTGCAATTTAATCTATCTTATTACACGTTGTGGCTTTGGAAGGTTTAGTAGTTGAGCAATTTGCTTCGTAATCAATACATAAAAAGGGACACCATCCATGTTGGTTTCTATTCACTTTCCACAAGTGATATTATGGACCACTTATTGACAAAAGGTTAATATATCATTATTGAATAACCACATACCATATATGAAACACGAACACGCTCACTCTTACAAAGCACAATTTCTAAAACCATTTTCGTTTATTTATTCATTCGACCACCACTCTTATGGACCACCCATCACAACACCACGATATGTTTCAATAGTTATTACGAGAGGACTCATCTAGTCATCTTATGAAACGTAAGTTTTAATTAAACCTACTTTGGTTCATGATTTATGCATTCGACAAAGTGTTGTTATGAACCACTTGTTGACAATAACACACAACAATATGTTTCAGGCGTTGTTAATACAACAAGGTTCATCTTGCTTTACAAAACATAATTTCACATCACAAGCTAGATCCAAACAAAATAGATTTTAAAATAATTAAAGTTCATACCATATATAAAATTCTAAGTCTTATATCCCCTGCGTTGAATGCCAATTGAAAGACGCCATGCATCTAGTAGAACATCGGGAGCCAATGAAGCAAAGAACCATTGTATTGAGTGAGCCCAATATGGCATGCAACGAGAGTCATATCCTATTTGCCGAATTGCAGCTTTTACATACTCCTCAGCTGTTGGTATAAACAAAGATGATTTTTGGACCATTGCAACTTGCGATGCCATTTTCGTAGATACGTACAATGGTACCTAAAATCAAGGTTTACGAGTATATAACTTAAAAATGATGATTCTACATGCAAAATCTAAATAAGGAGGGTAGCACGTTCATAATAACTACAACAGAAATGTGTTTATAACATATAATTAAGGTGATTATCATGTGAACAAATTCATTAAGCTTAATTAATTTGATTATGCTAAGCATACGTAAAGAGTTAATATAAATGTAAATCTTGAATGGAGGTGACAGAGAAGTAAGATATAAAAAGTGAAATGGTACATCCAAGCTCGTATATGAATTGACATAAATTTATAAAGAAAAGGGAATAATATAATACCTGGCATTGAATATCTATACCAAAAGACTTATATTCCACGTACAACGACCTTGAAAGTTGATCAATGTACCTGTTATGAAATTAATACATGATCATTTTTAGTTTATTATAGCTTAGATTACGTTGTTAGTTTTAGCTAACAAGTTAGCCTCAAATCCTTGTTTTTTAAGTTATCAATATACATACTATTAGATTAAAATATACAAATTTAAGTAAATTAGGCTTGTCTTAATAAGCTAATTCAATATATTATAGTATTCTACCATATTTGCTTTCAAGCATGTACGTGGTCCTGTATCGTTGGATTCGAGTCACCGTCACGTTAATCACAAGCTTAACATCAACACGGACCCTCAACCGTATCTTAAAGTGCCACGTTTCAAATGATCACCCACAATATTAATGGTTTTACCAAACTAAGTAGTACTTGTTTTCTTTTTATTCTTGCACATATGTTAACTATATGTGTGTGTGTATCTATATATAAAAGCAGGCTAACATTATCTAATTGTCATGAACCCCATCAATGGAAATAAATGCTAATTTAACTTACCCGTTGTACGTGCTTTCCTAATCAATGAACATGTTAATTATGGGGCACAACAAGAAGTTGGGCAAAAGCTACCGGTATATTAAATTAAATTGATTTTAATTTCTCTAATCTATCTCACACAAACGCCACAGGTTTTCTTTTTCCTCCTAATTTTAGCAACTGTAAATTATTTGTTTTTATCATAAGAAAGCTTTAATCTTTATTTGAACAAAATTAAAAGAGATGTAGCAATTAACATACGCTTTGGTAGCAGCATAGATGGCATACAGAGGATGTGAAGGTACAACAATGGCAGCACCAGAACCAATATTAACAATGGCACCTCTCTTTCTCTCGACCATTCCTTCTATCACAGCTTTTGTTACCAAACTTGTACCTTTAACATTCACTCTCATCACTTTCATCCAAACTTCTTCTTCAATCTCATGAAAATACCTAGCATCAGGATAAGTCATCCCTACGTTATTCACCAAAATACCCACGTCAAGATTTTCATCAAGAATCACCTTCTGCATGCTCTTGAGCGCTCCGCCCACCTCATCGCCAAAATCCATAGCGAATAGCTTGATCTTGGTGGTTGGATACAACGATAAGATCTCATCCGAAACTTCATTAAGCTTGGCTAGGTTCCTACTAACCAGGATTAGGTGAAGAGCCTTTTGGGCTAATTGAAAGGCGAAAGCTTTACCGATTCCATCGGTGGCTCCGGTGATCAGAGCCCATGAACCGTAGTTCTTGAGGATTTTGGGTGGTCGGAGGAAAGTAATGAATACCCATTTGAAGAAAGTGGATATCAGTTTGAACAAGGAAAGAAAACCAAGTGAAGAGAAGAAAAGAAGCCATGAAGGTTGCATGTTAGGAGTAAAAGGTAGCTAGTTTACATGATCCAACAACACCATCTAGAATTGCCCTATATATTATACTTCCCAAACATGCAATTTTAAATTGGACTTTTCATACAAGTCATACTCATAACTTTAATTGATACTTTATCGTCCCCAACAACTAATATTTATTTTTATTACTGGACGAGTAAATTGCAATTTTCATACCTGTGTTTTGAGGGTATTAACAAGATCAACCCCAACTTAACAGTTTGCATACCTGAGTTTACGAATGCTAACACTTTACGTACCTCCGTCCAATTTCTGTTAAACAACTGTTAAATCTCCCCCACGTGCTCCTCATGTGAGGGGTAAAACTGTCAATTCACCCAATTTATTAATTATTTTAAGAGTAAATTGCAAATTTCATACATGTGTTTTATGGGTGTTAACATGATTAACCCCAGCTTAACAGTTTGCATGCATGAGTTTACAAATGCTAACATTTTACGTACCTCCGTCCAATTTTTGTTAAACGGCCATTAAATCTTCCCCATGTGCTCCTCACATGAGGAGCAAAACTATCAATTCACCGTGAGCAGTCTCTACAACAACCTTTCTCTCCAAACCCTACCTTCCATCCCCTCCCTCCAAAACCTCTTGCTGAAGACTCTCAAACTCACTGTCTCCCACCGCTTCCTCACCGCCCTCAAACTCTACCCCGCCGCCCACATCAGCCACCTTGCCGTCAACAACCACCGCCTCTACGCCACCTCGGGTGACCGCATCCATATATTCGACACAACGTCGTTCTCCCTCATTGACACTTTCACTGTCTACGATTCCTCATCAGGTTTAGTCAAATCCCTCATGTTTTATAATGGAAAAGTGTTCGCATTTCATCTGGATGGTAATATCAGAATCTTTAAACTAACCGAACACAAATGGCATAAACATGCCAGAAGCCTACGACGGTGGAAGAATAATGAATTGGGTGATTGATAGTTTTGCCCCTCACGTGAGGAGCACGTGGGGGAGATTTAACGATTTTTTAACGAAAAATTGGACGGAGGTACGTAAAGTGTTAGCATTCGTAAACTCATGTATGCAAACTATTAAGCTGGGGCTGATCCTGTTAACACCCCTAAAACACAGGTATGAAAATTGCAATTTACTCTTAAAATATTATTTAATTAGGTGAATTGACAATTTTGCCCTTCATGT
The DNA here is from genome assembly GCA_018326385.1 of Flaveria bidentis. Lineage (NCBI taxonomy): Eukaryota > Viridiplantae > Streptophyta > Magnoliopsida > Asterales > Asteraceae > Flaveria > Flaveria bidentis. The sequence goes on from BJCM01268063.1 coordinate 10,394, forward strand.
GGGGAGCACGTGGGGAGATTTAACGATTGTTTAACGAAAATTGGTCGGAGGTATGTAAAGTGTTAGCATTCGTAAACTCAGGTATGCAAACTGTTAAGCTGGGGCTGATCCTGTTAACACCCCTAAAACACATGTATGAAAATTATAATTTACTCTATCTAAAACTATAAAAAAATATTACAAATATAAATTATTACTCTATGTTTTAAGATAAAACATGTCTGAAATCATATAATTTAGTATGTATTAATAAATTATTAAAATAGAATATTTATATTTTAAATGTTTGATAGTTTAGTTACTTATTTAAAATAATTATCATTTAATATGAGAGAGATCAAGAAACACAAATATATAAATGCAGGACCGTTAGAAGGGGTAATGCACTTTTCAACACAACAACACACTTGATGATAGTTCTTTAAAACACTTAACAGATCAAATAAGTAACTGGTTAACTAGAATAAAAGATACTAAGAACGCAAGTAAATGAGAGACAAAACAAGATAGCAAACAAACAAACACAAGTATTTGGGTTTTAAGAATGTTGTATATTGTTTCTCAAGTTCTATTACAAAGTGTTACAAAGCATAATGGAAAGTTACAAGTACTTGAGATACATATACTACATCCTACAACCGGCCATAATTTGAAGGTCAGCTGGATACATAAAACTAGATAATAAAATCAAATGTAGAGTCAAAAGGCAGATTACCTTTTGACTAATGACTATAAAATGTCATAGCTCACATCCTAATATATTACAAAAATGATTAAGTACATAAAGTAGAAAGCTTAGACTCAAGACCTTAATGTACAGTTACAAAAAACATGGATCTTTTCACTAACTTGTGAAAGATGGTGAGTCAAACAGAGTTGCAGCGGAAATGTGATCTAACTTTTTGGTAAAGTACATCAAATAAAAGCATGTTCATAAAAGTCTTCGGAGGAAATTTGTCTTTACTCTTTGGCTACGGAAGACTTTGTCTTGAAGCTTTGGAAGACTTTACTTTTGGCTTCGGAAGATGTTGATCATGGCTTAGGAAAATTTTATACTTAGAATATTTCTAATGCAAGGTGTAAAACTTCCGAAGCATTTCTACTTCAGTTCTTTGGTGCATGCATGCGGAGAGACTTTGGATGTTTGTTTGAATGTTTTGGCTGCATTAGACTTATTAGAATCGTTACAATATATGTTTGTTTTAACATGTTTTAGCCGAAAGGAAAGTCAAATTGATTGATATTATAATTTTCTTATTTATTATGAGAGAGAGACGGAAAATAATATTTTTGGTATTCTAGAATGATGACACATGTTATTTTATATGTTAGAATGATAAAAACGTATTTTAAAAAAGACATTCTTTTTATTATGTGTTATAAATTACAGATATAGATATGCGGTGGTTAGAAATTTTAAAAGTGATATAGATGATGTATAAGTTATTGCTAAAATAAAAAATATATTAATAAAGTCAAATTTCTAAAACTAGAAAGTAAACTTATTGATCTTCCATATATAGTCAACTTGTTATTTGTAGCAAAAGATTTGGTCATCCCATAACAACTTAATCAAAATTAGTTAATACAAATTCAAAAACAAAACATAATTCAAGATAATACTTACAACCTAAGTTATAAAATACATCTTGTATAATGAAAGTCCACATGGCAGCTCAAGTTAATTGTTATTTTCATCTAAGATATGCATCACATACTCGTTAAGTTGTTAGCTTACGTAATGAGAAAAATCTCAGTTCAAGTACATGTTTATAAATAATCTATTAATTACTATTTTTCGAAACAGTACCAATGCTTTAACACTTTAAAAATGAGGGGGGCGGGTGGAAGTAAATTTCTTAAGGGATGCACTTAATATACATAAAAAAATACTATCACGCCAAAATTTATTACTATTGACGAAGAAGAGAGAGGTAACGGTCTCGCCTCTATTAACCTTCGGCCACAAGGAAGAACTCACGTGACTCATTACTAAACATTAGTCTATCATGAAAATGGACATATAATTTAGTCAACGTAGCAACGTTCTCTACCAAATTTCATTCTCATATACATGTGTACAAATAGATCACCAAAGGTGTACATGCTTTGCTTATAACTTACATATAATTAAGTTAGCAAGTTAATTATTTCAGTTCTTTACTATATATATCAACTAAATTTGAATGAAAATTTAAATTCAGTTATAACATGTGTTCTTTATACATACCTTTTAACTTGCAACTAACCAATTCATCAAACATTGTAATTTGTAACACAACTGTAATATATGATAGAAAAGTAACAAGTACCCAATCCAGTTTTGCTAGGATGTGTTAATAATTACATAACCCCTCAAATATTTAAAAAGAGGAGGGCCATCCCCAATGTCACTAGCAAGTGCCTACATAATATGCTCATGACATTTTCAATCATGTTTCCTTCTCTAACAACTGGTTTGGCCAAAATTTGCTACATGATTTGTCACTTGGTATCTTGTACCTATCTACCCAAGTGTTCAAATTTGCTACAAAATGAGGGGAAGTGGATCACTGGTTGTCCCTAGTAAAGGTCCTACATGTTGTAAGGTTTATATACATAATTGAGGTATATCTGCATACATTAAGCAATTGGCATCCTTCTTAAACCAACCTTTCAAGCACTCATTGTACAAAAATTTACAGCACCCCTTCCATCTCTCTTGACCCAATATTTTTTCATTTTTTATCAAATTAATGTGTACATAAATAAGTCAGCATAATCAGTTCAACTCCATGAAGTAAGAGTATATCACTAATTATGGCAATTTAATGCCACTTGCACTACCACCTGAATTTTTTCACCATCATGTTTGATATTTACCAAAGAGACTTTAGTTTAGCGATACCCAGGTGTTTAAAAACTAAAATGACGTTCTTCCTCAAGAGGTCAAGAGTTTGAATTCCGCGGTTGATAATGATGAAAATTAAAAGTAGACTAGATTGTTGAGAAAAATCTATTTAAATTATAGTTTCTTTCAAATATCAAGTTTAATGGAAGTCCCAAATGCTTATGTTTAAAATACAAAAGCCTTTATGGGTGTTACTTGTTCATAGAAACACACATTATAAAATAAATATATAAGTTAAATGTGTCAACATGTTATGTATATGTAATGTCAATTCATATTCTACCTAGCCTCGCACTTCATGATAATTTCTCCCTCACTTCTCATAATGCAGTGTGCAAAGTGTGAACATGCAAATCCAATTATGATAACAAAGTTATAAATACAAAAATACATGTAACATCTTACATTTAATCTATAAAACATCCCTTTCTTATAGACTAATGTTAGGAAACAAAAAGCATGATGACAAGAATTCCAATAACTATTTCTACCATTTTAAGCACATGTTTACATCTTCATATTTTCATCATTACTCATAACAAGTTCTTATTTTATCATGTAAATTTGATTATCCTGTAATATTTCGTTCATGGATAAGAACTTGTTATGGCCAAATTAGAGTTAGACCAATGATAGGCCAAACTAGTGTTAAGGTATATCATCACTATGAGCAACCTCACTAGGGCTAGACCATCACCCAAAACATTTTATTCTTGGATTTTTGTATCTCCTACACATCATATCCCATGGGGAGTCCAATACCCTTGTTTTTCTCTCAAGTGCTAGTGTTGCGTTTGTGACTCTTATCTTATGTACATGTTATCTTTGGGTTTTATGACGGTATGATGTTTTCTTACCATCAACATAACTTAATCCATTTATTATATGAATTATTAAAGAATAAAGTTTTTTATTCTAAAGGTCTACACAATATTCTTGACGATTCACGTGGTATACCCTAGTGTGAACAAATATTTATGATCCTTTGCTTCATGAAAGAACAAAATGTAAAAATGAGCCAAAAATTTACAACTCTACTTTGGGGCGATTAATTTAGTAAATATATCATCAAATTCATTAAGAAAAAAAATTATCACATATTATAACAATCACAAACACATTTTGTTATATTTTATTTTCAGGAGGAAACGCTTTATTATGATCTTGAGAATATAATATTTATATTTAGAAATTTATTAAATTCGTGAAAATAACACAAACATTTTTTAAAATAATTCATGAATAACCCTAATAACTTCTTAAACTATAAACTTCCCAAAACTTAAGAAACCTGCTTCAATGCTTCTTTTATGTGCATTTAATAATTAAACATTTATTTGACACTTGTAAAGTGAAATCAAGTCATTTTTATACACTTAAAAATTCAAATAGGAAGGAACGAGACTATTAATTAATAATTATGTAATACGACGGAGATAAAAAAAGATTTTTTGTGGTATGAAATGTTTGTTATAAGCTTACAAAATAATGTTAGCAGGGCCCACTTCAGTTGACGTGTAAACTACCACTAAGAGAGCAACACGTTGGAGATAATTCCACTTGGTCACATCCGCGTGGGCCCATGCTCTGTCTTTTCTATTTTTGTCTTTCACTTAGCAACTCGTTATTTTTTTATTTCATTTGTGTATTTATTTATAGTAGGCAAGTTCTTCTAAATATAAAATTTGTTCTTATGAATTGTGAGGCGTACATAATTACGATGTGTTAAGATAGATCTCTATCTTGAGTAAAGTAATTTACTTTTTAAATGAAAATAACAATACTATAGCATACGGTATTTAAAATGAATGAAAATGTATATGTATCTTTTTAAGGTAAAAAGTTAGACATTTTGGCATTTGAGCTTTTGATTGAATTTTGTTATTTGATGGCATATTATTTAATACGCTTAAAATATTAACTATAAACATTAATTAATTATCAAATAAATACATCTAAATATCTAATAATATTAACTTTGATATTATCACTAAGTTTTGTTATTTAATGACATATTATTTAATATGCCTAAATATATACGTTAATAATATATCAAATATATACATATTCAAATATAAATCTATATAAAACAATATGTTTCTTAAGCTCTAATGTAAGTTATTACTTTGAGAAATTACATATAAAAATATTTATATTATTACAAACATATATAAACAATCATATTTTTATGTTGAGATATAAATGTTACACATGAACTAAAATCAAGTATGAAAATAAGACTATGACACATGCAAGCATATTTGGCAAACATAAAAGGAAGAGTTACATAAATATTATGAAATTGCATAAGAATGCGTAAGAAAGCAATTAAAACTCAAAATATAAAGATGATACCCTGTCACGTAACGTGGGTTCTTCACTAGTATAAGTATAAAAATGTATGTTGTATTTACTAACCTTCTTTGTATTTAACCTCTATGTTAATAAGAATTTATGAATTAAAACTGTTATATGCAATGCTTGTATATATGTATAGTTGAACTTTTAAAAATAATTTATATATTAAGTTAACTAATAAACGATATCTAATTGTGTGTTATCTTCAAATGATTCATATGCAATTATAATCATATTTTATTACTAATAATTCATATGCAATTATAATTATATTTTATCTTTAAACATGGTTTTATAAATCATAAATTTTTATTACTAATAATTTATTATTTTATTAATTCAACCCGTGTAATACACGGGATACTAACCTAGTATACAATATGGCGATGAGTTTAAATGAAATTATTTCATCTTTTGAAATCATTTTATTTACAAGTGTATGTATTTATAAAAAAAATGAGTATATTATAACTACAAATCATATTATAAATAATGAATTCACAATAAATTAATATATTCAAACAATATAGATACATATTTTTATAATAAAATGATTTACAGATATTAATATTAATAGTTCTTATCTTAACTTAAAATCTCCAACATACAGATATATATAATCATCGTATGTATTACATAAAAAAACTAAAAAAAACTATGTATAAATGCATTAGGTAACTTTTTAAAAGTATTATTGACCTAAATGAACTCCACACGAACCCCACACACATATATATGTCGGATTTGGATTTTTAATTAACAAACACTTGTTGACAATTAATCGGAGTTATAAGTATCATAACAATATTTTATGACAAATAATTCAAAATGAACAAATTTCAAATGATGAATGTGAATGGGTAAAAAAGTTAACTATGGCTTAAAACTTACTAAAATCATTATTAGTTTTCTTTTTTGAAAAAAACCATCATAAAAACAAAAAGTGATGTAAGTTTTGATTTTAGAAAGCACACTTAATTTCCAAATAAGTTTTAAAGATTATAAAATTCTGTGATATCCGGTAATTTTCCGTTATCCAACTCCGTTAGTTCCGCTAAGTTTTGCATACACGTGTCGTGAGCACACACTAGTTGTCGTTTAACGTTGGTGACGTAATAATAATTAATCATGTTAAATGGGTGATAATCTAATTGTTAATGTGGAAACGTATGTGTTTTAAATATTAATTAAGAAAGTTTATCGCGTAACGTGGAAACGTGTTTAATTATTCGTAAATCTTGTGTTTTTGTAGAGATAAAATATATAATGAAAATTATTATTTTATATCTTTATATTTTCAAGTTAAAAACTTAACACAAAGAGTTTAAAGGCTAACTTTTCATAAAATGCAAAACACAAGGGTTTAAAGTGTAAATATGTAATATTA
>BJCM01268064.1:0-10514 GCA_018326385.1 Flaveria bidentis
AAATCTAAGGAAAATCTTCTAAAAAGATTTTCTTCCGAAGAAAACAAGAGCTTATGAAGATGATGAAATCGACAACTTAGGACACACAGATTTTAGAAATAATATGAATTAGTTTTAAGAAAAAGCTACTCAAGTTTAATCATCCCAATAGCTGATATGAGATATTTAAATCTTTGCTCATTAAAACCTTTAATGAACAAATTAGCATATTTTTCATTTGTGTTAACCTTAACTAGTTTGATCAAGCCTTTTTCAAAGTTATCTCTAATAAAATGATTCATGATATTGATGTGTTTAGTCCTTGAGTGATGCATAGGATTCTTTGTAATAGAGATGGTAGTATTATTGTCTATGTGAATGGGAGTCTCTTCAAAGTTATACCCATAGTCTAGCATTTGATTTTGAATCCAAAGAACTTGAGCACAACAGCTTGTAGCAGCAATGTATTCAACTTTAGCAGTTGATGTAGAGACATAGGATTGCTTTTTGCATTCCTAGGAGAAAACCTTTCCACCAAGAAACTAACATCCCCCTGATATAGACTTTGCAGTCATATTGCATCCACCATATTCACTATCTGTATATGCATACAGATTAAAGCCAGAATTCTTTGGATACCAAAGGCCAAGTGTTAAGGCACCTTTGAGATATCTTCAAATCCTTTTGACAGTGATAAGATGTGACATCTTGGGGTTGGCTTGATATCTTGCACATACACATGTGGCAAACATGCTACCAGGCCTAATCAATGCCCTGTAGAGATGTTCATCCACACACTGCCCCTCAAGGTCAAACCCAAGGGAGTGGTTTCTTGCTATAGGAGTCTTAGAAACCTTAAATCAGTCATGTTAAACCTTTTGAATATGTCTTCAACATACTTTTCCTGACTTATGAAGATGCCATCTTCAAGTTGCTTCACTTTAATTCCTAGAAAGAAATTGAATTCCCCCATGGCACTAATTTTGAATCTATCTTGCATCAGCTTCTCAAACTCTTTGTAGAGCTTTGGATTAGATGAATCAAAGATGATGTCATCTACATATACTTGAACTAGTATCAAGTCATTTCCTGTTCCTTTTATGAAGAGAATTCCATCTATAGCACTTCTTCCGTGTTCATGCTAGCAGAGATACTGAGACAGAGTCTCATACCACTTTCTTGGTGCTTGGTGCAGCCCATAAAGAGCCTTATCAAGCTGCAGATGTAATCAAGATGATTAGGATTTATTTGACATACACCTCTTCGTAAATCACCGCATAGAGAAAAACACACTTGACATCAAGTTTATAGACCTTGAAGTTCTTGGATGCACCAAATGCCAAGAATATCCAAAGAGATTGTACTCTTGTTACAGGAGCAAATACATTTGTGAGTCAATTCCTTCTTCTTGTGTGTACCCTTGAACAACTAGTCTAGCTTTTTTTTATGACAAGTCCTCTATCATCCTTCTTATTCCTAAAAACAAATTTGGTTCCTATAGTAGTCTTCCTTTGAGGAAGACGACATAGGTTCCAAACCTTCTGCCTTTTAAATTAAAGTAGCTCCTCTTGCATAGCTTCAACCCAACTTCCATCCTTCAAAGCCTCATCAATTTTCTTAGGCTCTATCTGAGATAAGAAACAAGAGTGAAGACAAACATTTTCATTATGGGTTTGTCCTCTTGTTCTTAGCCCTGAGTCAACATCTCCAGTGATGCTTGAGTTAGGATGAGACTTGTGGATCCTTAGCTGAGGAATCATAACAAGTTGCTGAGAGAGACCTAAACTAGAAAACATTAGATTTGGCATTCATGTTTCTCCCACCTTATCAACACACTTATCAAGTGATACCTGATCCAATGAGTGTGTGACATCATTGATGTTATCTTCAATGGAGTGGCTGTCAGCATCAAGAAATTCTTGATCACTTTCACCACCACCATGGTCTTCTACATTTGAAGCTTCTTTATCTGGTTTTTGAGCCTCTGAGCTGGAATTTGAAGGCATCTCAGATGTATCTACTGAATTGGTCATTGTTGAGCTGATAGAAACTTCATTTGCAGAATTCGTTATAACTAGAGCTGAAGTTGTATAGCTTGAAGGTATTGTCAGGTCAAATCTTGCTTGAGGATCAGCTGTTGGTAGAATATTTGTAGACCCTGAAACATTCTCACAAGATTTCTTAAAACAATTGGCAACTAAATCAAGATCAAATAGCCAATCAGGACCAAAACAATCCTAGTTCTGAGATTGTGTACTCTATAAGCCTTAGCTTGGGAAGAGTACCGAATGAAATGTCCATTATGTGATTTCTTAGCAAATTTGGCAATTGATATTTGGTATTCATGTTGCATATTGTATGCCCAAGACACATACAAGATTGATGTGGTTAGTACGTTATGATCCAAGTCGGGTCATACCCAATAACAAGCTAAACAAACACCAATATATATTTATTTGTTGATGAGATCATACAAGTAAATATTGACACCAATTTAGAAAATGGGTTTTCTAAAATGTTGCTTTTGTAATTGAATAACATTATATAGATAATTGTTTCATGAGAAATTTATTTGTTTCATTATTTAAGTTGATTAAATAATAACAAATAAAAGTGTGTTAATGTTATAAAACTAAAATAGGTTTTAATTTTATAAACTAATGGTTTTGAAGAGTGTAATTTTATAAAAATTACAAAATGGGGGGAACCCATTTTGAACCCACATTTCGGCCGCCCCATGTGCCACATGAGGGGTCTTTTAGTCTTGGATACTACAAGACTTAAACAACTCTTACACTCTTCAATCATCTCTCACACTCTCTCTCACACACACAAGCAAATATCTCCCAAACAAGGCTGAAATTCGGATTCAAGGCTGAAAAAAGAGGCTGAAATTTTCGGATTTTAAATGGTGAGAATTTCAGATTACTAACCATATGTTAAACCTATATTCCGCTACGATTTTTCAAGTTTAAATGGTTAAACTTGCTTTGTTTTACATGTTACAAAACCCAACAATGGCATCTAGAGCCGGTTATGTGGAATATGTGCTTCAAAAGGTCTTGAAAATTTAGTTTTCACGGACTTTTTCAACCCATTAGGGGCTGTTTTGTTTTGGATGTATGAATCCCTTATGTTTCAAGGTTTAATCTTGCATGCTTTAGTGTAAACCTTGAAAGATTTACATCAAATAGTTGATTGTGTTGTTTGGACAAACCTTAAAGTTTTTGTTTATGTTGGCTGAAACTTTAGGGTTGAAATAAGGGTTTCATTGTTGTTCTTGGATATTGAAAATGTTTCATATTTTGGTGCATAACATAGCCTTGGCCTTATGTGTTTTGCTTTTAGTTGATTGTGATTCGTCATGTTGGTTTTGATTCTTGAAAGGGTTGTAATTTGGTGTTTTGTATTTTGGGTTGTAATTTATTTATTCATTTGATTATGTAATAAATAGATTAGGTGCATTTCTTTTATTAGAAAATTTTTATTAGGATATGATTTTTGTAAAAGAAGATGCACAAGATGAAGACCCAAAGAAGGACACAAAAGACATGGACACTTGAAGCATTTGGATATGGATTCAAGTGGGAGTTCATGGACACATTTTGATGTGTCATTTCAACCCTTAGGAAAGACCTTATGACAACACTTGTGATGGAAAATAAGTGTGGTCAACTTAGTGGCGATGGTTATGCACTCATGTTTGTATGTTTGTGCTTGTTTGGATGTTTGTAGTTTGATTGCTTGGTTGATATTTGGATATGCATAACAAACTCATTAACAAACTTTACAAGCTGAAAATTTGATGGTTTTTTATCATTAAGTGGTTAATAAAAGGTTATTAAAAGGATTAATGGTTTTAATAAAAGAGGTTTTATTAAAAGTGAACCATAGGGTAGCATGTATTTGAAAGCATGCAAATATAAGGTACATAGAGTTTTCTAAACTAAGATTATGAAAACATAAAATTTCTTTTATAAACAAGTTTAAAACCGTCCTTTTGAACAACACTTGAGTCAATTGGAAACTCTTATTGGGATAAAGGTCAACTAACCGTTTTGAGGGAACTTGTGACTTGAGGTGGGGATACCATATTTGTGGGATAAAGGTCACCTAACCACTTATGTTGGAAAACTCACATGTGTGTGCAAGGAGGGTAAACTTGATTTGCAAACCATATTAAATGGATCACCTATAATATGGTTTACAAAGGTGTTGATGGGATAAACATGCCGACTATACATATGATGTTTTAAAGTCGATCCCATACCCTAGAAGTTGCAAAGGGTTGCAATTGTCAAAACATTGACTACCTTGTTAATTTAAATAATGGAATAAAGGTCACCTAACCACTATTTAAATGTAATGTTGGGTTCTAGAAATTTAAAATTGTGTAAGACACTTAAAAAGGGGTTTTAATTATTAGAATATGAACAATATCAAAAATACTAACATTGAACTTTGTTACATTTTGTAGATGACCACCAATAATAATGAAAACAATGAAATCCCATCCGCTCACTCACTATCACTACGGACCATTCTCCAAAAGGAGCGTCTAAACCATAATAACTTTATTGATTGGTTTCGAAACTTGAAAATTGTTCTCAAGCAAGAGAAAAGGGATCATACATATTAGACGATCCGATTCCCGATCAACCTAGTGAGGATGATGAGGAGGCCTAGAATAATTAGGTAAAATACACTAAGGACTCGGTCCAAGTATCTTGCCTCATGTTGGCAAGCATGACTCCAGATCTCCAAAAGGAGTATGAACATCATGGAGCATACGACATGATAACCCAGTTGAAGGAAACGAACAACAACTACCATGGGTGGAGCACTTCGAAACGGTTCGATCACTCCATGCGTGTCGTATGGACGACACCCAATCTATATCATCTTATGTACTTAAGATGAAAAGCCACATCGACTGCCTCGAAAGGCTGAATTGTCCCGTATCGAAAGAGTTGGCTATGGATTTGATACTCAATTCTCTGTCAAAAAGTTTTGACAACTTTGTCATGAATTATAACATAAACGGGTGGGACAAGAACATAAGTGAGCTTCACTCTATGCTCAAAGTTGTCGAGGCGGCTATGGGTAAAAGGGTTTTACCCATTCTCACCATCAATGAAGGTGGGAACAACAAAAGGCCTCACCCCGCACCCAAGGCAAAAGGGTTTTACCCATTCTCACCATCAAGGGTAAAGGGCATGTTAGGGGAAATGGAAAGGGAGTGGTAAGAGCGCCACCACCAAAACCAACTTTAAGTGTGGGGAGATTGGACATTGGGCAAGAAATTGCCCAGTCCATCTCAAAGAGTTGCAAGCAAAGGGGGATGCCAGGCAAACATCAGGTACAATTTTCATGATTCATATTGATTCTTATTTGATATCCTCTAACACATGGGTATTGGATACCGGATGTGGAACTCATATTTGCAACTTATTGCAGGGGTTCAAAAGAAGTAAGGACTTCAAGAAAGGGGATGTTAGCCTCTACATAGGGAGTGGGGTAAAAATTCAAGTTGAAGGCCGCGGGGACTACATCATGAAGCTTCCAAATTGTTTGGAAGAAATTTTGAACAATATTTTGTATGCTCCTAGTTTGACTAGGAACATTATTTATGTTGCCCAATTAAGACAATGTGGTTATGTTTTGACATTTATTGAAAATGAAATTCATGTTTCTTTAAATGGCATATTTTATTTTAAAGCTATTACTATTAATGGTATTTATGAATTGGTTCATGAAAACACATTATATGATAGCTTATTGTACCAAACCACCACTAAGAAACTCAAATTGGATTTGAGTGATACCTTTCTTTGGCATTGTTGTCTTGGTCATATAAACAAGAAATGAATACAAACACTTCAGAAGAACAGTCTTTTAAAAGCAAATGAATATGATTCATTCGATGTATGTGAATCTTGTTTACAAGGTAAAATGACCAAGGCACCTTTTAGTGGCAAATCCAAAAGGGCAAAAGATTTATTAGGCATCATACATTCAGATATATGTGGTCCTTTTAAGCAAATGACTAGGTACCATGAAAGATACTTCATTACCTTTACCGACAATTATAGTCGATATGGTTATGTGTACTTGTTAAGACACAAAGATGAAGCTTTTGAAATGTTCAAAATCTTCCAAAATGAAGTAGAAAATCAACTCAACAAGAAAATAAAAATTCTCCACACCAATAGAGGATCTGAATACCTAAGTGATGCTTTTAGAGATCATCTTAGAAGTTATGATATTGTCTCACAACTATCTCCACCTGGAACACCACAACATAATGGTGTGTCCGAGCGGAGAAATCAAACTCTATTAGATATGGTTCGATCAATGATGGCTAGAAGCTCATTGCCTCTATCATTTTGAGGTTTCCCTTTGCTCTCTGTGGCCCGTATTTTGAATATGGCCCCAACCAAGAAAGTGGAAACGACACCTTTTGAAATATGGCATGGAAGGGTTCCATCACTGTCATAGTTAAAGGTATAGGGTTGTGAGGCTTATTTTAAGACTCCCACCTCAAACAAGCTAGAAAGCCGTTCCACTAAGTGTATCTTCATTGGATATCCCAGAGATTCTTGGGATATTATTTCTATGATCTATTGGAACAAAAGGAGTTTGTTTCCAAGAAAGTTGATTTCTTAGATGCTAAGTTCCTTACGGAAGGAACTAGCGGTAGAACTGTGGATCTTGAGGAGGATCAAGAACCACAAAACAATACACGCTTGGTTGATACTAGCATTTAACACGAGGATGTTGAGAATGATCAAATGGTTGATCAAAATATACAGAACGTTCGCAGATCTGGTAGAATTAATAATCCACTTGAAAGATATGGATTTTTCGTAGATGGATGCTATGTGGTAGATTCCGATGAACCAACCACCTATCATGATGCAATGTCCAATTTGGATTGTGACAAATGGCTTGAAGCCATGAATGTTGAGATGCAATACATGTATGACAATCAAGTGTGGGACTTGGTTGAACCACCTCTTAACTCCAAGATAGTTGGAAGTAAGTGGGTTTTCAACAAGAAAACCTATATGCATGGAAACTTGGATACTTATAAAGCTAGACTTGTAGCAAAAGGTTTCACTCAAACACAAGAGGTTGATTATGATTAGACCTTCTCACCAGTTGCAATGCTAAAGTCTATTAGGATATTGTTTGCCATAGCTGCTCATTATGATTATGAGATCTGCAAATGGATGTCAAAACCGCATTTCTAAATTGATAGCTTGAGGAAGATGTCTATATGGTTCAACCTGAAGGTTTTGTCAATTCAAAACATCCTAATAAAGTATGCAAGTTAAAGAAATCAATCTATGGATTGAAGCAAGCATCAAGGAGTTGGAATCACCGTTTTGATGAAGAAATAATCAAATTTGGATTCATAAAAAACGCTGATGAAGCATGTGTATATAAGAAAGCTAGTGGGAGCATCACCATTTTCCTAGTATTGTATGTTGATAACATTCTACTATTTGGGAATGACATTCCAACCATGGAGGGTGTAAAAGCCTGGCTTGGAAGCTATTTCTCCATTAAGGATCTTGGTTAAGCTGCCTATATTTTAGGAATAAAGATCTATAGGGATAGATCAAGGAGGTTGATAGGTTTGAATCAAAGTGCATACATTGAAAAGATCTTGAAAAAGGTTCAAAATGGAAAACTCTTAGAAAGGTACCGTACCTATTCAAAGAGGAACAATATTAAGTAAGACTCAATGTCCAAGCTCAAAGGATGAGCAAGACAAAATGAAGGGAATTCCGTATGCGTCTATTATAGGGTCCATCATGTATGCAATGATATGCACTAGATCGGACATGTCATGCGATTTGAGCATGAGAAGCCGATACTAACAAAATCCTGGAAACAATCATTGGATGGCTGTTAAGAACATACTTAAGTACCTAAGGAGGACTAAAGATATGTTCCTAATCTACGGATCTGGCGAGGAGGAACTCGTAGCAAAGGGTTACACGGATGCAAGTTTCCTAACTGATCTGGATGATTCACAATCACAATCGGGGTACATTTTCATCTTGAAGGGATGAGCAATCTCTTGGAAGAACTCTAAGCAAGATGTGGTGGCATTATCAACTAAAGAATCAGAATACATCACCGCTTTATTAACAACTCAGGATGTTGCATGGTTAAAGAAGTTCATTGCCGATCTAGGGGTGGTCCCTTCCATTCAAGACCCCCTAGAAATTCTTTGTGATAACGAGGGTGCGATTTCTCAAATCAAGGAACCCCGTGCACATCAAAAGACTAGGCACATTGAACGAAGATTCAACTATATAAGGGATGAAGTTGAAAAGGGAAAGATATGTATTCGCAAAGTTCACACGGATCAAAACATTACGGATCCAATCACGAAGCTTCTTGAAAAGGCAAAGCATGAAAGTCATGCTTGTGCCATGGGACTGCAATATTCTAGTGAGTGGATTTGATCTTTAATTTCTGTATTGAGACATTGTAACCCTTTCTTAGTTGAATGAATTATTTGGTTATAATGATTCATCTAATATTCTTTTTTTGCATGTTTAAAATCCATGAGTAAATTATTTACTCAGAACATCCGTAGTTGTTCATGCTTGTGGGAACAAGTATGAAGGTAATGCTATTATGAACTTGGATTGGTAGATATTCATATTGATGAATATAGAGCAAAAGGTTGCTGCCAAAGTTCGTAGATATTTGTGGGATGCAAATATTGGACTGACCTACATCTCAAATATTACTACATGGAATCTTCCAGATTGATCATAAGTAATTTTGAGTAAAGGCGAACATCATTTGGTATCCTCTGACCTGAGACACATATTGGGTCTTGATATTTACGAATATTATACTTTGACTTAGCTCTTCGTTGTTCTAAAACATGGCAGTACATAAGTCTGAGTTCAGGTATTGTATAAGGTAATTGTGTGAGATGTATGTAGTCAAGATGGGATTTGTCCCTTTTATTCGTTGAGAGTACGATGTCTAAGGCCTGATAAAGTTAAATCAATGGAGAATGATCACTCTATGTCTCTAGGATTTAACATGACATTTGCGATAAAAGGATAGATGATTGATTCACCTAAAACATTTCGAGTATGGTACTTGAAGAGGATGTTGTTATTGAATGGCACTTAGTCATACTTACTAAGGGTAGTAAACCGTTATTAGGCGGTATTTACTACTTGCATCAATCTTCTATGAATCTTGTGCAAGTAGGAGATTGTTGGATCTTGTATGCCCAAGACACATACAAGATTTATGTGGTTAGTACGTTACGATCCAAGTCAGGTCATACCCAATGAGGGGTCACATGAGGGGTCATTTAGTCTTGGATACTACAAGACATAAACAAATCTTACACTCTTCAATCATTTCTCACACTCTCTCTCACACTCGCAAGCAATACTCTACCAAACAAGGCTGAAATTCGGATTCAAAGCTGAAAATGGGGCTAAAATTTTCGGATTTTGGAGGACCTAAGGAAGAGGTTTCTTTGGTGTTGCATCCTAACAAGCAAGGTGTTTGGAAGAGCTTGTGGGTATCACAACTTGAGGCTTTCTCTCTTGGGAGCTGGACATTCAAGAACATCAGCATCTGCATCTTATACATCTACAACATCTTGTGCAATAAAGGTTGTATCTTTGAACACCCTATGGTTGTTTTATGGTTTGATAGCACACTAATTCACATATATTTATATGATCCTTATTCTTGGGTTTTGTTTATGTTTTTAAATGGTGAAAATTTCAGATTACTAAACATATGTTAAACCTATATTCCGCTGCGATTATTCAAGTTTAAATGGTTAAACTTGCAAGGACATCCAAATGACCTGAGAAAACCAATGTAAAGTTTCCATTTGTGCCAAAGTTCATATGGAGTCTTACCATGTGTCTTAACTACTAAAACTCTATTTGCACGTACCAGGCAGTGTTGACCTTTTCCCAGAAGTTGATGGGAGGTTTACAGTCATACAACATAGTTATTGCAACTTCAACAAGTGTCTTGTTTTTCCTCTTAGCAACACCATTTTGTTGAGGAGTCCTACGAGCAGTGTATTATCTTGTAATATCTTTTTAATCCCAAATTGTATCAAGAATTTGATTCTTGAATCTAGTTCCTTGATCACATCATTTGGTTTTGACCTTGTGATCAAATTGATTCTCAATCTTTAAGATGAAATTTTTCAGAATCTCAGGAGTCTCATCCTTAGTTCTAAGGAAGAAGACCCATGTTAATCTTGTTGCAGGACCGTTGAAGGCTTGCAATTTACAACACAATAACACAATGAGGAGAGTAACTCAAACTTAATTAAACAGTAAACTGGATTAACCACACAAGATGATACTAAGAACACAAGTAATTAATGAGACAGAACCAAAAGAACACAACACAAGGAAATGGGTTTTCAAGATTGCAGTATATTGCTTTCTCAGGTTCTATTACAAGCGTTACAAAGCATATCTTAAGTTACAAGAACACGAGAATACTTATACCACATC
>BJCM01268069.1:0-11223 GCA_018326385.1 Flaveria bidentis
TGATTGAGGGCTTTTTTGATGACGTATCTCTTTGATCATCAGTTCTTTCTTTCTCTTTTCTTGACTTACCTTGAGAAGATTTCTTATGAGGTTTTAAAGCATAAAAACTATTCCTCCTCATCTTCACTCAAAGTACAAGAGTTATCAACATCATTGTTGGACATAAATACACTTCCAGCACTTCTTGTTTCTTTAAAGTGATATGGTGATACATGATTTCTCACACTCTTGTTTCTTGATTTCTCATCTATTTCAAGAGACTCAACTTTAGCCACTAGAGTATCTAGTCCAACTGCTTTGAGGTCTATGGTGTTCGTGAACATGGATATAATTTGCTTCCAACTTTCTAGTAAAGTATGGAGCATTTTCTTGTTCAATTCCTCATTTGTATATTTCAACTCCAAAATGTTCATTTCTGTAACAAATTGCATAAACCTGTGGAGTTGTTAAGGAATTGATTCACCCCCAATATGATGAAATGTTTCATATTGTGAACAAAGGGTATCCTTCCTAGTTCTTCGGATTTCATCACTCCCTTCAAAGAGTGTATGAAGAATCTTCCACAAGGAATTTGTTGTTTTGTAATTTTCACACCTGATTAATATTTCCTCTAGTAAAGCCATACTAAGCAAGTTGTATGCTTTAATATCAACTTTAACCTTCTTAATATCATTAGGTGATAGATCTTTTGTACTTATGGGTTGATTATTATCATTATAATCCGGCCTAAGGGTGGGTAGAATTTTGAATGCTTTGAAGGGTGGTGAAAAATGCGACCGACTCACCCCACTATCTATACTGTTTTAATGTTCAGTCGTGCGACTGGCTTATACTTTTTCATCCAGCCGTGCGATTAGTTCATCCTTATGGTCCAATCGCATGGATGCCCCATACTCATGGTCTAATCGTATGACTGGCTCATACTTATGGTCCAATCATGCGATTGGCTCATACTTATGGTCCAATCGTGCGATTGACTCTTACTTTTGGTCCAATCGTGCGATTGGCTCATACTTACAAACACTTAAACTTTTACCTTTTGATATCTTACATTATGAACACCAATCATCTCAGACATTACCCTTTTAATTAAAAATCATTTGATCACCTCAGACGTGATCCTTTTAATTTAAAACCGCTTGATCACCTCAGACATGATCCTTTTTATTTAGAACCGATTGGTCACCTCAAACGTGATCCTTTTGATATAGAAACGATTGGTCACCTCAGACGTGACCCTTTTTAGTAAGTGATTCAAAGATTTCATTTAGTTGTATAGTCCGACTTTTACATAACAAAAGACTAGAAAAAAAAAAGCAAACTTGAAATTTAAAACAAACAAGACATAATTTTGTGCTTTTGATTTGAGGTGGATTGAAATCTTTTAGAAAAACGTCTAATAGGTTTTTCTTCCTGGACAGCACAGCTTCAAGTTAATTTGATCATTTCTGGAACGATTCATTATGGAATCATATAGGTATATTAGAATCATTTGGGACATTTTAATAAAACATTTTGATGCTAGATTCTTGTTTTGTCCGAAACTCAATAGCACTTCTAGGAAATCATACTAGAGCTGTAAGATCCACATAATGATTTTGACTATCAAGAGTTGCAACCACGATGATTGTCAGTATATTTGTCCACTTAAATCCATACACAGATTTTTTGACTCACATTGGTGATGATTTAGGTTTGATTATTTCAACAAGCTTTTACGGATCCCACACTTATATGGTAATCAACATTCCTTAAGAGATTTGTGAGCGGTCTACGGGTATTTGATAAGAAGAAACTATTCTAAAAGCTTTCAAAGAGATGCCAAGCCTTAGGTCAGTGCCATCGCATAGCAGAGAGGCACAATCAACAATGAATTCTAGAATATTTAGGTTATGCTTATCCTCAGGTCAGTGCCACCACACAACAGAGAGGCACACAACCTATCTTCTTGTTAGAGCATTTATTGTTCTTTTTGCACATAACACACCAATAACATAAGTTATTAGCTTGATTGCATTTAGCATTTTTTCATGTGCTTTGCTCATTTTTATGGTCATCCGCACACATTTGTGACGTTTATTTTTCTCGTCACCCCTTATTGGAAATGCGTTGATTGTGTTAACCAGGGATAAGATGGGAAACCACAGCAAGTTGAACAACTTAGTTTGAATTTAAATCACCAATGAGGTCTACTCATCTATTGTGTTGAATCTACCGACATATCATATAATGAACTAGCAACCTCTAGGTCTACTTTGAATTTTGTATAATCATTTAAATCCTTTTAAAGTGCCAAACAATTTGTTTCCTGTGTACTATCATTTTCCATAAGCGTTGAATCAGAATCACAGATTTGATTTCATTTCTATTATTTAAGTTGATCTCCTCCCTTGTTTTTTATAAGTAAAATAAATATTGTAACTAATTTAATACTAAACTAAACTATTCTCCCCCTAAAATACTAAAACCGAAAATCTTTTTGTGTTTTTGGATTTTAATAGACAGGAAAATAAAATAAAGTAAAAGAAAATAACAAGAAACTAAAAGAATATCGGACTAAGACCTTTCGTCTTCTAGAATCACATCACTTTTCTTTTTCACGCCATTAACCTCTAAAAGATATAAAACCCTCGGTTTGTAAAATACTTTTGCATACAGGTTGGCGCGTTGAAAATCCGTATTAATTTTAACAACATTGATTAATTGCTTTACAAAACAGTCATGTATAAAGTGATATTTAATACCGATATGTTTTGTTTTAGGATGTTAGACCGGATTTTTGGTGAAAGCAATAGCAACAGAATTATCAACAAAAATAGGGGTGTTAGAATATTGCAAACCATAGTCACGCATTTGCTGTTGAATCCAAATAATTTATGAACAGCAACTTGCAGTAGTAATATATTCAGCTTCACAAGTTAACAGAGCAACTGATGTCTGCTTCTTACACTGCCAGGTGACTAACCGTCTACCAAATAATTAACATCCCGCAGATGTTGACTTGTAATTCATCATGCAACCACCATAGTCTGAGTCACTATACACTGTAAGCTCAAAGTCATCATCATGAGGATACCACAACCCAAGTGTTGGAGTACCCTTCAGATAACGAAAAATCCGTTTAACGCCAATGAGATGATTTACTTTTGGTTTTTCCTGATATCTTGAGCAAAGGCACGTGGCATACGTAATATCAGGTGCGAGGCTGTGAGATACATTAGTGATCTGATCATTCCTCTGTACATGGTAGCATCAACCAGATCACCATTTCTATCGGGTGCCAAGTCATGGTTTGTGGCAAGTGGAGTTCCAGCAGTTGAAGCATTCTCCATGTCGAACCGACTGAGGATATCACCTACATATTTGGGCTGATGAAGGAAGATTCCGTTTGGTGTCTGATCCACCTGTAATCCAAGGAAGAACTTCATCTCCCCCATGGCACTCATCTCAAACTCCGCTTTCGTTACAGATTCATATTCTTTACATAATTCTTCATGCTTGGAACTGAAGATTATGTCGTCCACATATATCTGTACCAGCATTAAATCACCATCTTTTTCTTTGGTAAATAACGTACAGTCAATCACCCCTCTGCGAAAACCATGTTTCACTAGGTGAGTTGAGAATTTTTTGTACCAGGCTCTAGGGGCTTGATGGAGCCTGTAAAGAGCCTTGTCCAGTTTGTAAACTCTATCCCGATGATAAGGATCCTCGAATCCTTCGAGTTGACTGACGTAGACTGTCTCATGGATTTCACAATGAAGGAATGCACTTTTGACATGTAGTTGATAAACTTTAATCTTCATGTAAGATGCATAGGCTAGAAAGATACGAATAGCTTCCATCCGAGCCACAGGTGCAAACACTTTATTGTAGTCAATGCCTTCGACTTGTCTAAACCCTTGAACTACAAGTCAAGCCTTATTTCTAATAATGACTCCTTGGTCATCATTCTTACACTTCAGAACCCATATAGTGCCAATGACCTTAGCACCTTTTGGTCTATCCACAAGGGTCCATACTCCTAACTTCTTGAACTATAGGAGTTCTTCTTGCATAACACTAACCCATGCCTCATCGTTTAAGGTTTCATATTTTGGCTCAAATTGAGACACAAAACATCGATAAGCACCATCGTGAAGATAGCCTTTTTCCATGACTGAGGCATAATCAGCTAAGTATAGCTGATTTTGGGTCTGCACTCCCAATAGTACATCCCCAATGATGTTTTTCTAGGGGATGATACACATTAGTTCGAGATCCGGGAGTGTGGGAACAACTACTTCTTGATCCAGATTTTGAATCCTAGGTTCAGTATCTGAAGTTGTTGGAGTATGAGGTTCAAAAGTGTTAGAGGCATCAAGATTTGATGCTTGTGTACTTTCATTTACAAGAACCTGTTCCTTTTGGTCCACTTTTCAGTCTCCACTGCTTCATCGTCAGAGGAGGAGTCGCTTCCATCAAGCTCTCCCCCTAAAGGACTAGAAGAATCGTCTAGTTGAACTGATGTTGTCGAGTCTTGTGGAGGAGTGTTCAGAACATCGTACATCATTTTAGTCGATAACTCTTCATCAGGAAGGGAGGGAGGTAGGTTGAAGGACTTAAAAAATCCATCATAGTCAAAGAAGAATGAAGGTCCTTTTCTAGCAGGGGGGTGGTGTATCTTTGAATATCGACATTGCACCACACTTCTACCTGACCCGTTGAGTTGATATAAACTCTCTTGTCTGGTATACTGTATCCGAGAAAGATACCTTCTTCAGCCTTCTCACTGAACTTCCCAGTCTGAGTTTTCTTCAGTAACATGCACGGTGCACCAAATGGTTCGAGGTACTCCAATTTGGTTTACGTTGCTGGAGCAGTTCATAACATGTTTTACCATGTCGTTTAACCACCAAGACTCTATTGAGAGTGTAGCATGCATTAGCCACTGCCTCGTTCCAAATTTGAATAGGCAGTTTAGAGTCGTCTAACATCATTCTTGTTGTCTCTATCAAGCTTCGATTCTTTCTTTCAGCAACCCCATTCATATGTGGAGTGTAGGCAGAAGTAAATTGATGCATAATTCCTTTCTCTCTACAGAACGCCTCCATCCACTGATTCTTGAACTCTGTTCCGTTGTCTGATCGAATTTGTCTTACTTTCAGGAGACTGAGTCCCTCTCTGTTGCCTTTGACAAGAAGCATTGGACAGTGTTCTCCGTTGTGCAGGCCTTTGATAGATCCAAGACGTACAGATCATTATATCTTGAAGCTGAAATTAAGACTTTTTCCTCCAGGATAACATAATCCTTCTTCAACATGTAGCACTTCTTGTTGTCAAATACAACTTTGAATCCTTTATCACAGATCTGGAAGACATAAAGTAAGTTGTCCTGTAGTTGTTGAACGTAGTTGACCTTGTCAAACTTAACTTTCTCATTTCCAACTTCGCCTTGAGCGGTGATGTAACCTCCTTTATTTCTAGCAAATGATACATGTCCCCCTTTAATTTGTTTGATGTTGAAAAGGAGAGGCGAGTTCCCAGTCATGTGCCTGGACGCCCCACTATCAATAATCCAGGTATTAGTGATAGCGCTGTAGCGGAAACCCTGCACAATCAAAGGAATTGATCAGTTCAGTTTTGGGACCCAAGCCTAAACTGGCTTGGGTGACCCAGAGGAATCACACATCATGAACTCAACCCACTATCCATCAGAGGTTGAGTGCACATCGTTCTTCTTCTTGTTCTTATTATCAGACTCTTTACTTGATTTTACTTTCCATAAACTAGTTTTGTGTAAGGCCTGTTTGTGATAAACAGACGACTGGTTTATAGTTTGAACCTTAGGTTCACTAATACTCTTAGGTGGAGTAATAGATCTCCTTTTAGAAAAACTTGGTTTTGTATCATAAAGTTTAATTTTCTTTTTACGAGTTTGATAATAAGGACAATTAGAAGAAATATTTCCTCTTTTTCCATAGTTGTAGCATGATCTCCCTTCTACAGGTTGAGGAAAATGTTTATGTGGGGTTGAGTTTGGTACAGGTGTGAGAGGTGTCTGGTTGGGTTTTGTCACTTCTCTTTTAGATTTTTCGGCTTCTTTAACAAAATTAATTGTTTGAACATGTTTAACATCTTTAACCTTTAGTTTATTTGGACTTTGATGTGTAACACGTGTTTGGTTAACTGGTTTGGTCATTTTGGGTTTAGAAGAAGACGTGTGTGAACCTGACTTTAACTTAACCTTTTCAAATTTATCATCCAAATTTTCTATAGGGATCTTTCCTTTTAAATTTAAAGTAGACTCCTTCTGTTTAGTGTTATCCTTCATAGGTTTTTCCATAGAATCGGGATCACTAACCAGAGGAGTGGACACCACATGATCCTTAACTGGATTGTTCTTGATTGGTCTACTTTTAGTATTCAGAAGAATTGCATATGGTGGTGGAACTACTTTTTAACCCAACCCTTCCCCATTTTTTCGTTCTTTCACTATGTTTTGAACTATGTGTGAAGAACTAGCCAAACTATGCAGTTTTTGTTTTAAAGAATCAACTTCGACTTCTAAAGATGTTTTTTCTTTCTTTTTTTCTTCCAAAGAATTTAAATAAAAGTTTATGTCATTTCCTTGATTTAAAGCAACAACCTCGGTTTCCCTTAGTTGTTTTCCCAAAAGTTCTATTTTTTCTTTGTAACTGCACTCATTTTGTTTTAATATACGAGTTGCCTCAGTGCAGAGTTGTAAATCATTTATCAAATTATCATTGTGTTCTAATAACCTTGCAAATTTTAGATCAATGCTATCCCTAAATTTGTCACATTCAGAACAAGCATGTTTATTAAATAGTTGGTCATTAGAACTTACCTGTGAGGTATCAGATGAGTCAGCCACCAATGTCGTTTCAGACTCTTCATTTACTGGAGATTTTGAACTTTTTGCTCTGAGCTCTTCCTCAACCAAGTGATTTACCACTGTCATAGCTTCTTCGGTATCTGATATCATTTGCTCAACTGTGATTTCACCTTCACTGGCAGATCCATCATCCAATGCCTTAACACAGGCAATATTTGATTCACCCGGAGACACAAATTGGAAGGACCAGTCTTGCCCTTCATCACCTTGAGCAGTCAAGGCCTTTGTCTCTTTGCTTGAAGATGTGGTTCCAGTCATGTCTTTGTCTTAACGGTTGAAGGTCGGAAATGGATTTCCATTACATGTTTTCTTGGTCTTTACACATTCACGTTTAAAATGCCCCTTTTCTCCACAGTTGAAGCAAGTGACTTTGGTTTTGTCAAAACTAAATGTTGTATCTTTAGTGGCTACTAGATTCTACCCCGTCTTTTTCACAAACTTCTTTGCCCTTCTGACAGCACTCGCTAGTGTCCATATTATGTCCATCCACTCTAGCACATTTTTGTCAACTTGCGCATAATCCGTATCTGCAAGATGACAATTTCCAATCTTCCCTGAAACTAAACCATCATAGGATTGGACAACAACAGCTAGAAGATCCATATGCTCCTTAGCCACTTCCACTGTGATATTACCAAGATTCTCGGTCTTCAACTTTGTAGTATTGGCTTCATGCACGATGTATTGGATTCCAGATGACCCTGACATTTCTGGTCCTGAAGCAGTGGTTTGGGAAGGAACCGCAGAACTAGACACGAATGTTGTTTGTAATGGTGCTCCTGAACCAGTTGGAGTTGGAACTGAGTTGTAAAGTGAAGTATTCTAAATGTAGGATCCTTTCTTCGACTTGTACTTCCTTCTTAGTTCTTCCTCTCTTAACTTCAAGATGAAGTAATTTATGTCTAACGTTGCAAGAATGTCGTTCTGTCTCAGATTAGACTCAAATGAATCCCATTTCTCAGGCAAACCGTCAGCAAAGCTTGACATTTTATCTTCCATTGATGTGGTTACGCCATGAGTGTGTAGCTCACTCATCAGATAATAGAATCTGTCAATAATATCATCTAAGCTCTCGTTTCCTATCGAAGAGAAATTATCGAACTCCTTCTTGAGAGCCTTAGTCTTCAAAGCCTTCAATGTCGTGTTTCCATCATACCTCTTCTCTAGGGCCTCCCATAGCTTTTTGGCCTGCTTGTTCTTTGAAAACTAACGAAAGATGTCTTTCGGTATTGATTGAGTCAACAAGGCATAAACTTTCTTCTTAGCATTAAAGAGTATCTTCTGAGCTTCACTCATTCCTCCCAAAGTCAACTTGACTCCATTTTCACTGACTAGTACCGTGTAACCAATCTCTATGGATGTCCAAAGATTGGGATCAACTCCATTTAGGTAAATCTCAAACCGTTGTTTCCACTGTGGATAGTCATCTAACGTTATTAGCTTTGGCAGTTTATTATGATTACCAATCTCATTCTTCAGAAGCAGAAGGTTCTGGATGCGAGATTCCTTTCCGGCAGTAAACAGCAAATTGATCTTCCATTGCTATAAACTTTGAACATTTAGAACGGGACAGTTTCACTCGTGCGAATGGACTATAAGTATGAGTCACTCGTGCGAATGAAGGGTGCGAATGAATTCAATCGTGTGATTGGATTTAGTCGTGCATATGACCAAGACAATTGGAATCAAACGACTGGAGTTGTTCAATCGTGCGAATGAGGGATGCAATGGACTTTAGTCATGCGAATGAAGTATACGAGTGGTTCAATCGTGCGACTGGACTACTCGTACGACTGAAGGCTGTTGTTTTTGTAAAATTGAAGATTTTGACACTTTGACACAAAAACATGATTTTCCCAGAAACCCTAATCTGTCGTATGATGAAAAACACAACTTTTATGCATGCAAACGTCGAAAACACCGTTAGAACCAACGTGGTGACACTTTTGAATTAAAACGTGAGTTTTAACACCAAAACTAATCGAATCCACAAAAAATCAAGAGCCAAATCTCTGATACCACTTGTCAGGACCGTACGTACGGAATACTAACTGATTATGTGTGAGACCAAATCAAATAGTGCGAAATCCTATTTGATTGGCGATCCAATCAGTGAGAACATTAACCCGATCGATATAAGAATGAACTAAACGTTAAGAACGAGTGGGAATCGATCAAGAACGGACTTTGAAGTTGGATTGGCTATCTTTGACGTTCTGGACGGCATGGGTTTGATAAATGATGAAGTATTTTCAAGTGATATGTTTTTCAATGAATTAAGTGGTATTTATAGGTTTGTAGCTTCCATTCGTACCACCGAATCATTAGCATGGTTCAGTCATGCGACTGAATCATGCGACTAGTCATACGCACGACTGAAGGTTCAGTCATGCGACTGAGTCAATCTTATGTCTCAATCATACGATCGATCCAGTCTCCTAGTTCAGTCGTGTGACTGGTCCATAAGCATGATGTATTCATGCATATGGTCCATTAGCATGAATACTCATCCGACTAGGTTGAACACATTTCTCAATTATTATTGACTAAGAACCATGTACAATAACTTCAAACCTATATAATAAGTTCATACATATGAATTATACTTGTCATAATAATAATATGTAATAATTAAACATGAATAAACATCAACCACATATTATATTTCATTGAACCAATTCATTACATATGTGTAAGACATGAAAGACTTTTACATTTAAGCTCATAAACTAGGAACAACATGTATCTAGATGATGATATGATCCTATGGCTCTTCAACAAAGAGCAGGATCAACTGGAGAAAGAGAGAAAGAAAGCTGAAAGAGAGAAGTTGAGGGAGAAGAAGAAGAAGGAAGAAGAAGCAAGGGTCACTGGGACTAAGAAGATAGGTGAGAAAGCCTGGATGAAAGACTATCTCAGGGCTCACGGCTTATCTGGCAGGAAGGTGGGACCTATGTCTGAAAAGACACTCCAACAAATTGTTAGTGAAATCAAGGCTGACATTCATTTGGGTAAAAAGAAAGATATGTATAGAAGGGTACTGGGGATGACCTTCAGACCAACCACTCAACCCCAAATTGAACCAACACCCTCTCCAATCATCATCAAAACTAAACCCTACACACCTGAACCCACACCATTATCCTTACCTACTTCCTCACCCCAACCACCTAAACTACCCATCCTTCAACCCAAAACACTCTCCATAACCACTGCACCACAACCATCCCAAGCATCCCCTTAGCCTTCCAAACATCTCTCCTTGGAAGAATTCAAGGCTATCAAGACAAAGCTCTCAAACTGCACAACCTTGAGTGATATCTCTTATGAAGAAGACTCTGTCAAACTGTCATATGTTGATAGATCTTCATGTTCCTTCACAAGAGATCAGTTTCTTGATCTGCCTAGAGGAACACTGACCATGCTGCTAAACTTCTTGGTCTCAACTCTGACTCCTTAAATGATGAAGAGAAGAAGCTGAGAAGAAAGCTGGTGACTCTGTTGGACACAAAGAAAGGATACAAGATTCCTAGTCAGCCTCTTGTTCCTAGAAAGAAAATTTTCCAGTGGAGGTTCGATGGTGCCTCTCACAATTTTTTTGTGGAGAGAGAGAATGGTGAAAGCAACAGGCTTAATTCCTCCTCTCTGTTACACTCTAGCCGGTTTGACATTGCTGAGTTAGCAGAGAAACCATTCTCCAATCCCTCCAACTCTGAAATTGCTGCACATATTAGAAGTCGTCTTAGTAGTCTTTATCTTGCTGAGTTAACAACAAGAGCAAAGATCGAAGAGGAGTTGAAACTGAGAAAGAAGAAAGACAAGGAAAGATCAACCTCTAAAGTCACAGCCTTTCTACAGATGGTGGAAGATCCTGAATTGGAACTTATAGTTAGATGGGAGTATGACTACATCTCTCATTAACTAATTCTGTTCAGAGGGACCCAAAAGAGGGTGCATATCATTCAGGGTGATAGACTGGAGCTCCTGTCAACTAATGATCTGTACAAAATTCTCAGCACCACTTCAGGGAAGAACAAAGAAATAGATAAATATTTGCTTTCCCTAGTGTTGAAAGTTTTGAGAAGCAGGAATAAGTGAAGTTTTGGTAGCATCGGCCTAGAGGTAGTTTTTTGGATCAAGAAGAAGGCTGGTGCAACCAAAACCAAATCACTTAGACAAATTTTAGTGCAACTTACAAAGGCTTCCAAAGCTAAGTGTGGAACTTCCGAAGGAAGTAGAGTTCTTCCGAAGACAAGGTGAAAGATCAACTTCCAAAGACAAACTCTACTTCCGAAGTCAAAGTATTCACTTCCGAAGATCAAGTCTAA
>BJCM01268071.1:0-12500 GCA_018326385.1 Flaveria bidentis
CCCGAAAAGAGGGTTTTCTAGGTGTAAACCATGTTACACCTATAGAATGACATGCTTACGAGTATGGTACCTTCAAGGATGTGAAAAGCTCTTCAAGAACAGAGTTGTAGCAACAAGTTTTTGTTAGATATGAGAATGGTGAGGTTTTGAATGAAAACCGAAGGCAAATACAAGAAACGACTACAACAGGCTACATGAGCTTACACTTGATGTATCTCGTGGTTTGGGGCGTGTAGCAGGTCGTGGATGGCTTGGAACTCCTTGGAGAAACTTGGAGAACCTTGAGCAAGGCTGGAGAAGATCGAACTAGCAAGAACCGTATACCCAAGAGCACACAAACTTCACCTTTGCTGTTCTTGAGCTTGGCCGAGGGTATTTCATTGTGTTTCTTCGAATGTGGAACTGAAATGGAGAGGATTGTGGTGTGTTATCTGCTAGAGAATCCGAGAATGAGAGAAGGGAGATAGAGTGTATTAAGTGGTGTGAAGTGTTGCATGCAAGGTGAATGGGTAAAAGAGGAGGTGGTGTAGAAGAGAGGGGAGTGGAGGAGAGGGGGCGGTCGAACCTTGTCTTCTAGTGAAGGGTTTTTGGACCTAAATTTTTAATTATAATGTAATTATGTAGTGTAGTGTTGGGTAGTATTTTAGATGGTAACATTTAGTTAGTAAGTAAGTATTATGCATGACCATGCATTAATCGAAAATATTTATTTTTATGTGTAAGCACAAACTTTAATTGTTCTTATCATGATTAAATTTTACAAGGGTGACCTAATAACTTTCCCCGGACACTAAGGTTTCCCTAACAAGTGCTTGATCTAGCCAAAACTTCACAAAAACACAAGACGGAAAAAGGGTCATACAAGGTGAAATGCGGCTCAAGATGTTCATCCGCATTAATATACATACATACATACATACATACATACATACATACATACATACATACGTACATACGTACATACATACATACATACATACGTACATACATACATACATACATACGTACGTACGTACATACATACGTACGTACATACGTACGTAGGTACGTACGTACATACGTACGTACGTACGTACGTACGTACGTACATACATACGTAATTACGTACGTACGTACGTACGTACATACGTACATACATACGTACATACATACGTACGTACATACATACATACATACATACATACATACATACATACATACATACATACATACATACATACACACATACATACAGACATACATACACATACATACATACATACATACATACATACATACATACATACATACATACATACATAAATACATACAGACATACATACATACACACACACACATACATACATACATACATATGTGTGTGTGTGTTTGTTTATGTGTGTGTAAAAGTTTTTTGTTTGTATTATTTAAAGTTTTTAAAATTATTTTTTAAAATGTTTGAATTTTTAACCGATAATATAAGTACAAAAATACTTTTTTTTAATTGTGTTATCCATTCGGTTTTTTGAACATCATTTTATAAACAATTGGTTTTAAAAATCTTTTGAAAAGGTTAATTTTTTTAATCATTCATCTTCAAACCGTTCAATTTAAAAATCTTTTGGCTTTTTAAACTTGTTTTTTATAATCGTTTGGCTTTTTAAATTTATTTTTTAATTATTCGTCTTACCTAAACATATTTTAAAAATATTTGTATTTTCAAATGTTTTAATTAAATGGCTTTTGTAAACCCTTCGAGTAACTAAATTTTTTCTAAATTTGTTTGTTTTGTAAATCGATTGGTTATTCAAATGTAACGATCGACTTAAAAAGTTTAAATAAAGTAAATACAAATAATTTCAATATCGTAGAAGGCTTAATTATAATAACAAAAACCAAATTAATCCTAAAAACACAAAAGACGTAAATGTATAAACCACTTTCATGTCAACTGTAATAGAAGACGATAAAAACATCGAGAAAGAGAAAAAAGATTTTTTAATAAAATGAATGGTTAAAAATAAATCTTTTTTAATAAATGAATGATAAAAATGAATTCAAATAAAAAGAACGATATAAAATTACTTTTAAACAAGCCGAATGGTCAAAGAACATGCATAAATAAAACAAAATATTAATAAAAGATGCATAACAGTATTGAACAATTAATAAAAAGATGTTTAAATAAAATAATAGTTAAAAATACTTTTACAATTTAAATAAAACAACTAGATTAAAAATGACGTTTAAGTAAGCATAATAGTTTAAATAAAAAGTATAATAAGACAAACAATTTTAAATATTCTATTAGATAATATGAATTGTTTAAATACGACATTTAAAATGGAACGGTTTAAAAATAAATTATAAAAAATTTAAAAATCATTTTTTAGTAAATACATGATCGGTTTAAAATCCAAATGGTTTAAAAAAATTTTTTTTAAAATTTTAAATAATAATAATAAAAATCTTATATACATATATACATACACACGCGCGCGCGCACACACACACACACACACACACATATATATATATATATATATATATATATATATATATATAATATGTTTGTATAAGAGAGTAAATTACGTTTTTGGTGTGACTCGTTAGTTCATAACGCATTGATATCAAGAAATACAAATCACAACAATAAACTAAACATTATTTTTATTTGTTATATAAGTTATAGGATTACATGATACAAAATTTAGTCTAACATACTAAACTTATATATTTGTAATCATATTTTAAATATACTTCTTCAACATATCACATAATCTTCAGCTAGTAGTGAATGTGAATATTCACATAAAAACTAAAGTCAAACAAGTAAATAGTTAACCAGACGCACAACTTCTCTAAGTAGCCGTGCCGATCACTATACATGTTGAAGGTATATACGAGATTATAAAACATTTTGCTGACTTGAAAAAGCATACTCAAAATAGTCAACGAACAGTTGGTGAGAACATAGGTTTAATCAATATAAATCATTTTGAATTGATGCAATACAATCAAACTCACAATTAAACCTATACACATGTCAAGTGATTCATAACTATCAAATATAAATCACACAATCAAATAATATAACATTGTTGCCCTCGTCTCAACATATGCAGGTTGATATTTCCTAAGTAGCACTACCTATATATTTGATGGTTCTTCATCCGAATTAATTGTTGTATCAATACGACAGTAACAAATCAAAATTCTCAAAAATACATCTAATTCAACACAAAATATATGCTTTTCCCCGCCAAAATTATAAATAAAAAGGGACTATGTTACTTACTTTATTTCTAGCCAACAAGTTAAATAATTCCTATAAAATAATTATTTGATAGAATAAATTTAATTTCTTTAAATTTTTTAGCATTTTAATAACAAATATTGCCAAAATTCCGATTTGATAGCTTCTGTGATTAAAAAATTACCAAAATTTACCAGTCTAAATATTATGAAATTTATATTATCTCATAAAATTTCACATTAATAACTCATAACATGCAAATTTCTAGAATTTTTACAAATTTGTCATTAATTACCAGAAATAGTTAAACATCTTTAAAAATTCCAAAATTCATACACACTGTTCTATTCTAAATAATATATTTTATGTTATTTTTCTATAATTTATCTCACTGTTAGGACCATGTACGTACGGAGTACTAATAGATTCTACGTTAATTTTCTATAATTTATCTCACTGTTAGGACCGTGTATGTATGGAGTACTAACAGATTCTGCGTGAAACCTAATCAAGTAGTGCGGAATCCTATTTGATTGGTGATCCAACCAGTGAGAACGATAACCCGGTTGATATAACAATAAACTAAACGTTAATAATGAGTAGGAATCGATCAAATCAAAGTTTGAAGTTGGATTGGCTGTTTAGGACGCTCTAGACGGCTAGGGTTTATGAATATTCGAAGTATCTCGCAAAGTGTTTTGTGTTTCCATGAATTAAGTGGTAAGTTTGTAGTTTCTATTCGTACGACTGAACCATTAGTATGGTTCAGTCGTGCAACTGACTCATGCGATTGATTCATAGGTACGACTGAAGGTTCAGTCGTGCGACTGAGTCAATCTTATGTCTCAATCATACGACTTATCCAGTCTCCTGGTTCAGTTGTGCGACTTGTCCATAAGCATGATATATTCATGCGTATGGTCCATTAGCATGAATAATCACCCGATTAGGTTGAACAAATTACTTAATCATTATTGATTTTGACCTATGTACAACAACCTCAAACCTATATAAGAAGTTCATACATATGAATCAAAGATAAATGAACATCAAAGCATATATCATAGTTCATTACATCATCACATTACACATATGTAAAAAATCAAAGAATGTTACATTAAGAACATAAATTAGGAACATCATGTATCTACAAACTCCCCCTTGGACCTAGTTTACCCTATTGTCTAACATTCTTCATACGCTCTTGAAACTTCTTGTACTTATCTTCTCTGGTGACTCCCGTGTGTATCTCAAACGCGAAGCATAGTCGTATAACATGTTGGAACTATAGAGCTTGTACAATATCTTGCGTGTCATAGAACAGTGGCCACTTGTATAAAGTGTAGACATCTTCTGCAGACAAGTTGGTAATCCACATTGGGTCAAATACCCTGATAGTCTCTATCTTTCCATCTTTGTTTAACACTATGACCGCTTCTCCCGTCCTCCAATCACAATACCACCATTTGAAGTGTGGAGTGAAGTTCTGAGGCATCTCCCTTAGAGGAATCTTAGATATTGTGTGTGGGGGACTCCACTTCTACACTACCTTAGGTCTTCCATAGATAGGATCAACTTCAGTCTTATGAATAAAACGTTTAGGTTGTTCAGGCTTAGTGGTATTCTTTCTTCAGAGCTGTCTCAAACCATCCTGACATCTTCCTTAGGTTGGCATACAAAAGATCTAAATTAGCCAATCTATTAAGCTCAAAACTAGGAAGAGTCTTCATATCATGTGGATATCTGAAGTACTCAATCCCCTTCTCTCTCTTTACAACATAAACATATAAGTCTTCAAAATAAGCCCATATGATGATTTTGCCAGACACTTTCTGATGTTTCTTGACTATGTACAGTTTGGTATAGGCATTTTGGTTTGGAGGTGTGTGTTGAGCTTTCAATTCAGCAAAACAAGCAACCCATTCAGCTTTCTTAAGATCAACATTTGCATCAGAAGCTTGGGCTTGACTTTCATCTTTCTCCTTTTCTTTCTCCATCTCGTTCAGCTTATCAAGAGTAGCACTACCAAAAGTTTCACCCAAGTTGGGGATAACATTGCCCTCAAGGTCACTGTACTCAGGATAGTGTTCAGCTATCACATCTTCAATCTTTATTTCATCGATATCCTGTAGCTCCTCATCACTTAGAACATTGACTTCGGGAGCATCTTTGAACAGTTCATCTGGATTTAATCGGAACATATCAGCTAGCTGGTAGTCAGTGAGGTCATGGATGATCTCTCCTTCCTCAGGAGTGTAGCTCACAAATCGTCTTACGATCCCTTACAAATTCTTTTATGCTTTTCTCCAAGTTCTTCTGTTTTTCTTTTGTTGTTGCTCTCGTGGCATGCAAATGCTCCAATATTGAAACCAAATTAGGCTAAATTTATCAAATTACAGATGCAACAGAAGCTTATTTTCAACTTCACGGTCATCACCTTCTTCTAGGATCTTTAGTACTTCTTTAGCAAGCTTTTGGCTCTGTTGTAGATCAATCTGTTGTTCATAAGCTTGAGAGATCTTCCTCTGAAGCCAATAAGCATCAATGTCTTATACATTCAGTATCATACCCTCATTAGCTTCTTGTGAGTCTTCGTCATCCATACCACCACCCATTTGCATAGCATTATTCCCATCTCTGTCCAAAACATCATCTTCTTCCTTCTCTATCAAGTAGGAGAAGAGCATGTGAGAGAAAATAAATGGGTGGTTTAGCATCAGTGCAACATATGCATTCTGGATTTGGTCAAACATCTCATCAAATCCTCCACGCCTGGAGGCTATGCACTTGAGGATCACATGTGCCAAGTATTTGAACTGGGGGCACATGTTGCTCTTGTTCAGTACGTCGGAATTGATGTCCCCAGCGTACTTGATTCTCTGAAAACATCCACGAACCGTTAGGGGATGCAGCTTGGTTGGGTAGGCTTCATCCTCACCCAGATCTAAGACTCGCCTCAGATCATCTTCAGTAATCTCAATCTCTTGTCCGAAGATGGACCTCTGAATACAGTGGGGCTCAATGGACCTGTCAACCATGTCGCTTTCCTAGAAAGCCTGTTGTATGGATCTTTAAGGTGTTCATGGGACAGAGATGACCTTGAAGATCCTCGATCTACGTAAAAAGGCTATAATCCCAGCGAAATCCGAAGCGTTCCTAGAAGTAGCATCTAAATGAGCACAGATGTTATGCTTGGTGCTCATCGTCCATCTATTAGCCATGTTGCTGCAATACAAGAAACATATACATTAGATTTGTGCATAAGAGATGACACTTGGAACTTAAACTGTTTTATTCAATCTGGTTCAGTCGTGCGATTGAGCCTGCGACTGTGTTCAGTCGTGCGATTGAGCATGCAACTAAACTTAGTCGTATGCTAAGCCATGCGGTTGAGTGAGTCGTGCGACTGTGTCACTGATTGATTAACTCGTACTATTGAATCATGTGCCTTGCTCAATTGTGCGACTGAGGTTCATATGGAATGTCTATTCGCATCTTGCTTTGTTCGACACTCTAACTCTGAATCTTTGTCAAAACTTTATATTAGACTTCATGTTTAGACTCATTAGATTCGCATGAACGTGAAATAGCACTTAATGTCCTTTAAATCAACTTTTATGTGCATTTAAGTGGTCTATTTTTAGGGTATTATCCCGGTTATTGATCTGAACAATTTAGGTTATTTAGGGTTCAATTAATCCAATTATTTGGACCGATTTGAGTAGCAAAGTACTTGTAGATGAAAAGGAAATTAGTTACTATCACAAATGGGAGTAATCATAATGATCAACAATTTGGTAGAGTATGTGTATGTATGGGCGGTTTCAGAAAGTTTTGAAAGGGTGGTAAGGGTTACGATCGACTGACCCCTTTATTTATACTATTTTAAATTTCAGTCGTGCGACTGGACCCATACGCATGCTTTATTCGTGCGACTGGGGTTCAGTCATCTGGCTAGCTAATACTCCATCATCCATTCGTACGATTGGTTCAGTCTTGTGATCCAATCGCATGATTGTCTCATACTCATGGTCCAATCGTGTGACTGGCTCATACTTATGGTTCAATCGTGCGTTTGGCTCATCCTTATTATTCAATCGTGCGATTGGCTCATACTTATGAGTTTGACCTCATACACTTTCAAACACTTAAAATTTTACCTTTTGATATATAACATTATGACCTATGATCATCTCAGACATGATCCTTTTAATTTAACATCATTTAATCTCCTAAGACGTGATCCTTTTAGTTTAGAACCAATTGGTCACCTCAGACGTGACCACTTTTAGTGAGTGATTCATAGATTTCATCTAGTTGTGTAGTCCAACATCTACACAACAAAAGACTAGAAAACATAAAACAACTTGAAATTAAAAGGAAAAAAGACATATTTTTGTGGTTTAGGTTTGAGATGGATTGAAACCTTTTAGAAAACATCTAACAGATTTTTCTTCCAGAGCAGAACAGCTTCAAGATAATTCGATCATTTTTGGAAAGATTCATTATGAAATCATACAAATATATCATAATCATTTGGGACCTTTTAATATGCACTTTGATGCTAGATTCTTGTTTTGTCCGAGAGTCAATAGCACTTTCAGGAAATCATACTAGAGCTATAAGATGCGCACAATAATTTTGACTGTCAAGAGTTGTAGCCACAATGATTGTCAGTATATTTGTCCACTTAAATCCATACACAGATTTTTGACTCACATTGGTGAAGAGTTAGATTTAATTATTTCAACAAGCATTTGTGGATCCCACACTTATATCGTAATCAACATTTCTCAGAAGATTTTTGGGCGGTCTACGGGTATTTGACAAGAAGAAACTATTCTAAGAGGTTTCAATGAGATGCCAAGCCTCAGGTCAGTGCCATCGCATAGCAGAGAGGCGCAAAACAATGAATTCTAGAATATTTAGGTTATGCTTATCCTCAGGTCAGTGCCATCACACAACAGAGAGGCACACAACCTATCTTCTTATTAGAGCATTTATTTTTCTTTTGCACATAACACACCAACAACATTAGTCATTAGCTTGATTGCACTTTGCAGTTTTCCATGTGCTTTGCTCATTTTTATGGTCATCCGCACACATTTATGGCGTTTATTTTGCTCGTCACCCCTTATTGGAAATTCATTGATTGTGTTAACCTGGGATAAGATGTGAACCCACAACAAATTGAACAAATTAGTTTGAATTTAATTTACCAATGAAGTCTACTCATCTACTGTGTTGAATCTACCGACACATCATATAATGAACTAGCAACCTCTAGGTCTACTTTCTCTATGTTACCGCAGTAGCGTACTAGTTGTACTATTATTTTTCTTTTGTTGTGCTTAGACTTCTCAGACTTGTACTTTGAATTTAGCATCTTGATCATTTAAATCCTTTTGAAGTCCCAAACAATTTGTTCCCTATATACTATCATTTTCCATAAGCTTTGAATCAAAATCACAGATTTGATTTCATTTCTTCCAGCTAATCTGCCCTCCCCCCTCTTTTTTTAAAGTAAATAAATACTGCAACTAAGTAAATACTAAAGTAAACCTATTCTCCCCCTAAAATTCTAAAACTAAAAATCTTTTTGTGTTTTTGGATTTTAATAGATATGAAAATAAAATAAATTAAAATAAATAATAAACTAAGAAAATACTTGTTGGACTAAGAACTTTCTTCTTCTTGAATCACATCACTTTTCTTTTTCACGCCATTAACCTCTAAAAGATATAGAAACTAAGGTTTATCAAATGCTTTTGTGTAGAGGTCAACGCGTTAAAAGTCCGTATTAATTTTAACAACATCGATTAATTTTTTTCAAATTAGTCACGTATAAAGTGATATTTAATACAAATGTGTTTTGTTTCCGGGTGTTGGACCGGATTTTTGGTGATAGCAATTGCAGTAGAATTATCAACAAAGATAGGGATGTTACAAAATTGCAAACCGTAGTCGTGCATTTGTTGTTGAATCCAAATGATTTGTGAACAACAACTTGCAACAGTAACATATTCAGCTTCACATGTTGACAGAGCAACTGATGTCTGCTTCTTACACTGCCAGGTGACTAACCGTCTACCAAAGAACTGACATCCCACTGATGTTGACTTGTAATTCATTTTGCAACCACAATAGTCCGCGTCACTATACACTGTTAACTCAAAGTCATCATAATGAGGATACCACAACCCGAGTGTTGGAGTACCCTTCAGATTTTGAAAAATCGGTTTAACTCCTATGAGATGATTTACTTTTGGTTTTGCCTGATATCTGGAACAAAGACATGTGGCATACATAATATCAGGACAAGAGGCTGTGAGGTACATTAGAGATCCGATCATTCCTCTGTACATGGTGGCATCAACCAGATCACCATTTTCATTGGGTGCCACATCATGGTTCGTGGCAAGTGGAGTTCCAGCAGCCGTAGCATTCTCCATGTCGAATGGACTGAGGATTTCTCCAACATATTTCGACTAATGCAGGAAGATTCCTTTTGGTGTTTGATCCACCTGTAATCCAAGAAAGAACTTCATCTCCCCCATGAAACTCATCTCAAACTCTACTTTCATTACAAATTCGAATTCTTTACATAATTCTTCATTTTTGTAACCGAAGATTTTGTCATCCTCATAAATCTGTACTAGTAGTAAATCACCATCCTTTTCTTTGAAGAATAACGTGCAGTCAATAACCCCTCTTCGAAAACCATGTTTCACTAGATGAGTTGAGAGTTTATCATACCAGGCTCAAGGGGCTTGATGGAGCCCGTAAAGAGCCTTGTCCAGTTTATAAATTCTATCCCAATGATAAGGATCCTCAAATCCTTCGGGTTGACTGATGTAGACTGTTTCACGGATTTCACCATGAAGGAATGCACTTTTCACATCTAATTGATAAACTTTAATCTTCATGTAGGATGCATAGGCTAGAAAGATACGAATTACTTCCATCCGTGCCACAGGTGCAAACACTTCATTGTAGTCAACGCCTTCGATTTGTCTCAACCCTTGAACCACAAGCCGAGCCTTATTTCTAATTATAACCCCTTGATCATCTTTCTTACACTTCAACACCTATTTAGTGTCAATCACCTTAGCACCTTTTGGTTTGTCCACAAGGGTCCATACTCCTAACTTCTTGAACTATAGGAGTTCTTCTTGCATAGCACTAACCCATGCCTTATTGTTTAAGTCTTCACTTACATATTTTGGCTCAAATTGAGACACAAAACATCGATAAGCACCATCGTGAAGATATCATTTTTTCATGACTAAGGCATAATCAGCTGAGTATAGCTGACTTCGTGTTTGCACTCTCGAAAGAACATCCCCAATGATGTTTTCTTGGGGATGATGCACATTAATTCAAGATCTGGGAGTGGTGGGAACAACTACTTCAGGATCTAGATTTTGAATCCTAGGTTCAGTATCTGTAGCTGTTGGAGTATGAGGTTCAGAAATGTTATTAGAGGCATCAAGATCTGATGCTTGTGTACTGTCTTTAGTGGGAGCGGTGATGTAACCTCCTTTATTTCCAGCAAATGATACATGTCCCCCTTTAATTTGTTTGACGTTAAAAAGGAGAGACGAATTCCCGGTCATGTGCCTGGACGCCTCACTATCAATAATCTAGGTATTTGTGATAGCGCTATAGCGGACCCCCTGCACATTCAAAGGAATTGATTATTTCAAGTTTGGGACCCAAGCCTTAACTGGCTTGGGTGACCCAGAGTAATCACAAATCATGAACTCAACCCACTATCCTTCCGAGGAGGAGGGCCCATTGTTCTTCTTCTTGTTCTCATTATTAGACAAATTACTTGATTTTATCTTCCATAAGTCAGTTTTGTGTAAGGCCTGTTTGTGATAAACAGGTGACTGGCTTATAGTTTGAACTTTAGGTTCACTAATACTCTTAGGTGGAGTATTAGATATCATTTTTGAAAAACTTGGTTTTGCATCATAAAGTTTAATTTTCTTTTTGGGCGTCTAATAATAAGGACAATTAGGAGAGGTATGTCCTCGTTTTCCACAACTGTAGCATGATCTCCCTTCTACAGATTGAAGAAAATTTTTATATGGGATGGAGTTTGGTAAGGGTGTAAGATGTGTCTGGTTGGGTTCTGTCACTTCTCTTTTAGATATTTCAGCTTCTTTAACAAAATTAATTGTTTTGACATTTTTAACATCTTTAACTTTTATTCATTTGGACTTTGATGAGTAGCACGTTTTTGGTTAACTGGTTTAGTCTTTGGGTTCAGATGTAGACGTGTGTGAAACTAACCTAAAGTTAACCTTTTCAATTTGATCATCCAAATTTTCAATAGGCATCTTTTCTTTTGATTTCAAAGTAGACTCCTTCTGTTTAGTGCTATTCTTCATAGGTTTGCCCGTAGAATCGGGATCACTAACGAGAGGAGTGGACACCACATGATCCTTTACTGGGTTATTATTGATTGTTCTATATTTAGTGTTCAAAAGGATTGTATATGATGGCAGAACTACTTTATAACCCAGACCTTCCCCATTATTTTGTTCTTTCACTAAGTTTTGAACCATGTGTGAAGAACTAGCCAAGTTGTGCAGTTTTTGTTATAAGGATTCAACTTCGACTTCTAAAACTGCTTTTTCCTTTTTCATTTCTTCTAAAGAATTTAAATAAATCTTGATGTCATTAGCTTGATTTAATGCAACAACCTCGGTTTCCCTTAGTTGTTTTCCAAAAAGTTCTATTTTTTCTTTGAAACTGCACTCATTTTTTTAAAATACGATTGGCCTCAGTGCAGACTTGTAAGTCATTTACTAAATTACACGATTGAGTTCAATCGTACGAATGGACCTAATCAAACGACTAGAGTTGTTCAGTCGTACAAATGAAGGATACAACTGAGTTCAGTCGTGCGGATGGATTATACGATTGAGTTCAATCCTACGAATTGACCAATCATGCGACTGAAGGCTGTTGTGTTTGTAAAATCAAATATTTTGACACTTTGACACAAAATACGAGTTTCCCAGGAACCCTAATCTGTCGTATAATGAAAAATTGAGACCTTAATGCATGCAAATGTCGAAAACGCCTTTTGAAGCAAAGTGGTGACTATTTTTATTTAAAACGTAGGTTTTTAACACCAAAACTAATCAAATCCAACGCAAAATCACGAGCCAAGGCTTTGATATCACTTGTTAGGACCATGTACGTACGGAGTACTAACGGATTCTGCGTGAAACCAGATCAAATAGTGTGGAAT
>BJCM01268071.1:17500-30260 GCA_018326385.1 Flaveria bidentis
TCCTGAAGCCAATTTTATGAAAATAGATTTCTTCCGATGACTTTTCCATAAAGCTATGATCTGATATACTCTAAGTGTACAAGCTATTATCTGATATACTTTTCTATAAAGCTGCACCACCTTTCCGATGCAAATCTATTTGACTCACCAACTTTCACAAGTTGGAGAAAAGGTCCATGCTTTTGGAAAACTGTATATTGAGGTCTTGAGTCTGAGCTTTCTACTTTATGTACTTTAGCTTTTTGTAATATATTAAGATATGAGCTATGGCATGTCATAGTCACTAGTCAAAAGGCAATCTGCCTTTTGACTCTACATATGATTTTGTTGTCTAGTCTTATGTATCCAACTGGCTTTCAAAGTATAGCCAGCTATAGGATGTAGTATATGTATCTCAAGTACTTGTAACTTTAGAATTTTGCTTTGTAACACTTTGTAATAGAACTTGAGAAGCAATATACTGTAATCTTGAAAACCAAATACTCGTATTAATTATTTTATTCTGTCTCTCTTTTACTTGTGTTCTTAGCATCTCTCATAATAGTTAAACTAGTTCCCTATTTGATTTTTTAAATGTTCTAAAAAACTCTCCTCACTTGTGTTATGTTGTAAAAGTGCATCTCCCCTTCTAACGTCCTGCATTTGGTATCAGAGCTTGTAAAGCTCTTGATATAAGATCTCACCATCTTAAGATCCCTCACACACACAAGACACTTAACAACTCAAATGGAAGCTATTACCAAGGTTGATATGGAAACTGGAACTATGACAAAGTCTCCACTGATCACTCCTGAAGACTTTGATACTTGGTGTTAAAGAATGGAAGGCTTTATCAAGTCTTAAGACTCCAGGATGTGGGACTCTGTTATTGAAAGACCTTACATACCAAGCACCTCATCTGCTACTGGTGGTGGTATGATTCCAAAGGTTATGGCAGATTTCTCTGATGAAGATAGGAAGAGAATAGAGATTGATCAAAAAGCCATGACAGCCCTTCAAACTACTCTTCCAAACTCTATCTATAGAGGCTTCAAGAAGTGCAAGACTGTAAAGAAACTATGGGAAGCACTCAAACTTATGTATAAGGGCTTAACTAAAGCCAAGGAGAACAAGAAGGATCTCCTGAAGTAGCAGTTTTAAAACTTCACCTTTAAAGTAGGTAAGACCATGACTCAACAATACTTTAGGTATGTTGAGATTGTGGATACTCTAATGGATGTTGGAGTAACTCTTGAGAACATTGACATTGTAATGATGTTTATGTCCTCTCTTCCTAGACAATGGACACAATATTATGTTGTTATCAAGAGGACTGAGAACCTTAAGACTTTTACTCTGACTGAGTTGTATGGTATTCTCAATGGCTACCAGATGAAGATGAACATGCAAAACTCATCTAGTAACTCTAGCTATTAAATGAGTTCATCCCTTAATTTGACTAAAAGGGATAGCATAGAACTTAACATCATCTCATATGCTACCTTGACAACTCACAAAAGGGTCCATTCATCACCTTCCTAGAGACTCCAAAAGAAAGCTACACTCAAGGAGGTCCCTTCCAAAAGACATGTTCTTCTCATGCTTTTGTCTCTACTGACGAATCCACAGGCAACTTTCTCTTCACTCTTGAAGACCTAGACCGTATCCATCTAGATGATCTAAAATATATGGAGATAGTTCAGCAGATGACTCTTCTCACTCACAGAGCCAAGAAGTTCTACAAAAGGATAGGGAGGAAATTTCCTAGTAATGCTGCCAGTGGAAAGTTTGGGCTGGACAAAAGCAAGGTAAAGTGTTACAACTGTAAGAAGCTTTGCTACAGAGTGCACGACACCAAGAGCAAATAGTGGCCAGACCCAAGCCAAGCCAAACTACACTGAGAGAGCTCCCCAGAATGAGAAGACAAAGCAGCAAGTTGCAGTTACTATTGAAGAAGGAGGCTTTGACTAGAGCTTTCAGGTGGAAGACGCATCTCCAAATCAAGCACTCATGGCTAACCACGATGAAGCCAAAGTATTGGAACATCTTTGCACTCCTGAATGTATTGCTAAAGTTAATAGATATAGGTCCTACAACTTAGAATTGATGATCTGATTTTGAGCCCTTGAATATCTTATGATCTAATTTCAAAAAGGCTGAAAATGATTATAAGTTAAAGATAGATGACTTAGAGAAAACCATTTCAGTTCTTAAACATGAGCACACCAGTTATAGGACTCAGATCAAGGATTTCATAACTAAGTTGACTGAATACTAGACTGAGCTTGTGATCAGCAAAGCCAGGGCAGAAAAATGTGTTCTTGAAGAAATGACC
Organism: Flaveria bidentis; assembly: GCA_018326385.1. Classification (NCBI taxonomy): domain Eukaryota; kingdom Viridiplantae; phylum Streptophyta; class Magnoliopsida; order Asterales; family Asteraceae; genus Flaveria; species Flaveria bidentis. The sequence continues at coordinate 19,815 of BJCM01268071.1, forward strand.
TTCAAGAACATGATATCCTCATCCTTGCATGCAAAAGTGTGTTATGAGAATAAACAGGGACTGGGATCTTGTGAGATAGCTCCTTCACATATAAACTTCTCTGTAAGATCTCCTAGGTATGGAACTTATGAAGATGAGCTTCCCTTCATAGACTCCTTGACTAAAGAGGATGAAGAATGAGATGATAAAGAATGGCTCTGAGAGGAGTGAAGAAGAGTATTCTAAGAAGGGTCATCATCCCTTTGAGGAGAGTAAAGCTTTTGGGATGACCAAGTCCAAGAGGAAGAACTTGATCAAAAGAAGCAAGAGAAAGGAAAAGAAGGCTCAAGAGCTCAAGGCCACTTTTAGCTTTGCACAGAAACAAGTCTATGTTTTTGCAGGATTTGAAGTGGTTAAAGCTGAGGTCACAAACTTGAACTCCAACAACAAAAGTTCTAGTTCATGTCCAAGTCATCCCATCATCATGAAGAAATATGATAAGTTGTGCACCACTGCTGCACAACATGAACAATCAAGCTCCAAAAAGATAGTTCTAACCCCACAAGAATTGCCACATCATCTGATAAGATGAAGATGGAGAGTGAAAGTGATCAAGTTCAGCTTTGTTCACAAAAGAAGACTCCTAGAAGGAAGAAAATAGATTGTATTATGTGTGGGAGTACCTCTCACCTTGCTAAAGATTGTATCTACAATCCAAAGAGTACTCTCCACGTCACAAAGAAAGAAGCTTCTAAGAGTCTGGAGAAGAAGGAATGCTTCCGAAGAAACTTTGATCTCGGAAGAAAGGAATGCATCCGAAGTACTAAAGCCTGCTGCATTGAAGCAAGATCTTCTAAAGGCCCATTCATCAAAACTTTCGAAGTCAACAAAACTTCTGAAGTATTGAAGGTCAAGTCAAAGAAAGACCAAGTGGCTGAAAGTTCTTCATCAACTTCAGCAAATGATCCATCCAATATGACTATAGGATCAATTACTGTTGTCTTTTCTTCAACTTCTTTTGATAAGCCCAAGACCAATGAGGCTTGGGTTTCAAAATGTAACTAAACATCTCTTTTGTGCAGGATCAGCTCAAGATAAACAAAACTGTATGGATCATTGACAATGGTTGTTCCAGGCACATGACAGGCAATATGTCACTACTCCAAAAGTTTGAAAGAATTGATAGAGGACCAGTTGCTTTTAGAGTAGATGCTGGAGGTTACATTACAGGAAGGGGTAAGGTCACAAATGGTAAGCTCAGTATTGAAAAAGTAAATTTTGTCAAGGAGCTTGGGTACAATCTTCTAAGTGTATCTTAATTTTGTGATCAAAGTCATAACATGCTCTTTACTGAGCGTGAGTGCATTGTTCTCAAGCCGGGAGTGGTCATTCTTCATGAGCATATCCTGCTCAGAGCCCCTAGGAGAGGGAACATGTACAAGATGGATTTGCAAGAAACATTTCCCTTGGGAGAAGTTTCATGCTTTCTATCTAAAGCAAATAATGATAAGTCTTTCCTCTAGCATAAAAGAAAGTGTCATGTAAGCTTTAAAAACATGAATAAAATTATTAAGAATGATTTGGTAACTAGAATGCCAAAGAAAGAGTTTACAAGTGATGACCATTGTGTGGCATGCCTGAAAGGGAAGCAACACAAGGTATCTCACAACTCAAAGGAAAGAAACTCCACCACTACACCCCTACACTTGTTACATATGGATCTCTTTGGTCTCGCAAGTGTAATGAGTCTAGGAAGGACCTCTTACTGTTTAGTAATCATAGATGACTTTACAAGATTCACATGGCTCTTCTTCCTTAAAACTAAGACGAGACTCCTAAGACTCCAAAGAATTTCATCATAAAGATTGAGAATCAATGTGATCACAAGGTCATAATCGTCAAATATGATCAAGGAACTAAATTCAAGAACCAAATCCTTGATACATTTTGTAATGAAAAGGGTATTACAAGACAATATAGTGCTCCCAGGACTCCTTAGCAAAATGGTGTTGCTAAGAGGAGAAACATGACACTTATTGAAGCTGCAAGAACTATGCTGTCTGACTCTAAACTACCCATCATCTTCTGGGCTGAGGTAGTCAACACTGCCTGCTATGTGCAAAACAAAGTTTTAGTGGTTAAGACTCATGGTAAGACTCCTTATGAACTTAGCACAAGAGGAAACCTTTCATTGGTTTTCTCAGGTCATTTGGATGTCCTTGCACCATCTTGAATACCAAAGATTAAATTGCCAAGTTTGCTGAGAAGTTAGATGATGGATACTTTATTGGATATTCTTCCCAATCTAAGGCTTATAGAGTATACAATCTCAGAACTAGAGTAGTTGAAGAGTCAGTCAATGTGACTTTCAATGAGCACACTCCCAGTATGAAAGGTTCTGGTCCTGATTGGCTGTTTGATCTTTATTTAGTTACCAAATGTTTTAACAAATCTTGTGAGTATGTTTCTAGATCTGTAGACATAATACCTACAGGTGATCCTGATCCATGATTTAAGCTAAGAAGACCTTCAAGCTACACATCTTCAGCTCCAGTGGTAACAAATCCTGCAAATGAGGCTTCTACCAGCACATCAATGACAAATCCTACTGATGCCTCTAGAGTGCCTTCAAAGTCCAGCTTAGAGGTACACAACTCAAAGGAAGGAGCTTCAAATATTGGAAATCATGGTGGTGGTGATAGTGATCAGGAATTTCTTGATGCTGAAAATCACTCCATTGATGAAAACATCAATGATGTCACACACTTATTGGATCAAGTTAATCTTGATATGTGTGCTGATATGGAGAGTGAATCCTTATTGCGAGATCAAAATTTCTCATCTATCCATGCAACTTGCTGTGATTTCTCAGCTAAGGATCCACAAATCTCACTTTTCCACAAACGTCATTGGAGATGTTGATACAGGGGTAAAAAGAAGAGGACAAACCCACAATGAAAATGTTTGTCTTCACTCTTGTTTCTTGTCCCAGATAGAGCCAAAGAAAATTGATGAGGCTCTAAAGGATGGAAGTAGGGTTGAAGCTATGCAAGAGGAGCTGCTTCAATTCAAAAGGAAAAAGGTTTGGAACATATGTCCTCTTTATCATGGGAAGACTACTATAGGAACCAAATGAGTGTTCAAAAATAAGAAGGATGATAGAGGACTTGTCATCAAGAACAAGGCCAGACTAGTTGTTTAAGGATATACTAAAGAAGAAGGAGTTGACTACACAGATGTCTTTGCTCATGTAGCAAGACTTGAAGTTGTTAGGATATTCCTAGCTTTTGCTACATCCAAGAACTTCAAGGTCTACCAGCTTGATGTCAAGTGTGGTTTTCTTTATGGGGCGATTGATGAAGAGGTGTTTGTCAAATAACCACTTGGGTTTGCAGATCCTAATTATCCTGATTATATCTACAAACTTGATAAGGCTTTTTATGGTTTGCACCAAGCACCACGAAAGTGGTATGAGACCCTATCACAGTATCTCTGTCAGCATGGCTACAAGAGAGGTACTAATGATGGAACTCTCTTCATCAAAGGAGCAGGAGATGACATTATGTTAGTTTAAGTATATGTGGTTGAAATTATCTTTGGGTCAATTAATTCAAAGCACTACAAAGACTTTGAAAAGCTTATGAAAGACAAGTGTGAAATGAGTGTCATGGGGGAACTCAATTTCTTTCTAGGAATTCAACTGAAGCAAGTTGACCATAGCATCTTCATAAGTCAGTCTAAGTATGTTCAAGACATACTTCAAAGGTTCAACATGACTGATTGTAAGGTTGCTAAGACACCCATAGCCAGATACCACTCCTTTGGACATGATCTTGAAGGGGAGTGTGTTGATAAGCATCTCTTCAGGGCAATGATTGGGTCTCTTATGTACCTCACGGCTAGTAGGCTTGATATCATGTTTGCTACATGCTTCTGTGCAAGATATCAAGCCAACCCCAAGATGTCACACCTAATCACTGTTGAAGGAATTCTAAGATATCTTCAAGGTGATCACTTGGCCTTTGGTATCCAAAGAATTCTAACTTTAGTCTGTATGATTATACAAATAGTGACTATGTTGGCTGCAACATGACTGCAAAGTCTACATCTAGGGGATGTCAATTTCTTGGTGGAAGGATAGTCTCCTGGCCATGTAAGAAACAATCATGTGTATCTGCATCAACTGCTGAGGCTGAATACATTATTGTTGCAAGCTGCTGTGCTCAAGTACTTTGGATTCAAAATCAGATGCTAGACTATGGATTCAACTTCAAGAAGACTCCCATCCACATAGACAACAATAGTGCTATCTCAATTACAGAAAATCCTATGCAACACTCAAGGACAAAGCACATCAATATCATGTATCATTTGATTAGAGATAACTTTGAAAAGGGATTAGTCAAACTAGTCAAGGTTAACACAAATGAACGATATGCTGATCTATTCACCAAAGCTTTTGATGAAAAAAGATTCAAATATCTTGTATCAGCTATTAGAATGGTTAATCTTGAGTAGCTTTTCTTAAAACTTAGTCATATTATTTCTAAAACCTATGTGTCATAATTTGTCTATTTTATCACCTTCATAAGCCCTTTGTTCTCTTTGGAAGCAAAGTATTTTAAAAGTTATTCCCCAGATTTATAAAAATTTTGATCTTTTTATCCTTCGAAAGATTTTAAATTACCTTCGGAAGAAACTTTTGACTTAGAAAACAAATATCTACGATCTTTTTATCCTTCGAAAGATTTAAAATTACCTTCGGAAGAAACTTTTGACTTAGAAAACAAATATCTACTTAAGTAGTTTTACCTTTGAAAAAAATTTCTGAAATATCTTCCGAAGCTTAAAATAAACTTAAATACATGTATGTTTTATAAGAACAAATTTTCTTCCGAAAGCAATTTCTCTTCAGAAGTTTTAATTCTTCATAGAATAAAAACTATAAGTTCTAAATCTCTTCCGAAGCAAAATTCTCAAAAATGTTTGAAATATCTTCCGAAGTCAATTTGCCTTCGGAAGCTTTTCTTCAAGAACATCCGAAGCAAAATAACCTTCGGAAGATTTCTTGACTTCCAAGAAAACTACTTTTTGGGTAAAAGAAAACTACTTTTCAAAGGTGGGACCGACTTCCAAATCTCAATGTTTATCCTCTTTCATTAATTTTGTCTCAGATCCTTTTCACATATAAACCCAACAGTTCCCCCCTCTTTCACTATCCTCTTCATCTACATTTCTTCTTTGACCTAAATTCTCCCAAATCACCTTTGTTCTTCATCTTCCTTCACCCTTAAGCTTCCCAAAATGGCCAATCTAAATCTCCAAAACAACCCTGATTTCTCCATGCAACTTCACAAGCAACATAACCAGGTTGCTCTGTTGAACTCTGAGAAAAATGATAGTTTCTCAGAGATTTGCCATTTTCCGGCTCTATCAAACTACTTCACCTCCCTTACCATTGATCCTACTCTATATGAGGATCATTTGCTTGAATTTTGGAAGACCTGCCAAGAGGTCATTATGGATGGGGAGAAGGCACTTTCTGCCATAGTGCAGGGGAGAACAATTGCTATCACTTCGGCCATCATCAACTATCATCTTCAGCTAGATGATGAAGAAGGTGAGTTGTTCTTCCCAAAAGAAGTTGTTAATCATTCCTTTGAGAAGATGGGCTATGAGGGAGATTTCTCTATAAAGACCTTTAGGAAAGAGAAGGACTTATCTTATTGGAAATACCTACTTCACAACTTTTCCAACAAGCATGGAGGGTAGGGCCAAATTCCTAAAGTTCTCTCCTTCATAGTGCATGGAATGGTTCATGGGGTCAAGTTCAGGTACTCTCAGTTTTTTAATACAAATTTACTTGCTAACCTGGACTCCTTAGAGTATTACATGTTTCCTAGATATGTTCATTACATTCTCAACTGTGAACTGGGCGCACAGTTGAGAGAAACAGGTAATATTCTTAAATTGGGACAAATGAAGCCCGACACCTTTAAAATTTTAAAGAAGCCAACTATTGGCTTCTCAGGGGTAGAAACAACCTTTGTGCCCAAAATGTTAGAGCTCATTGCTCAAGGTGACAACCTTGCAACACAAGCTAGTGTTGAACTCACACCTTCTACTTCCCAACCACCAACAAGACCCCAAATCACCCACACTTACCGAAGAAAATCCAAATGAACCCCTGCTCAAGCTATTGAGCCTATGCAGGCTCCCATACACTCACCCATACAGGAGGAAGTGGATACTAGAGCTCCCACTTCTCCTGAGGAGGAAAACAATGCCATATCTTCAAGGATCAGTGCTTCGGTTCCTCATGCTCAGCCTAATGAACTTACAAGCCAAACTGCCTAAAGCCATCACTCTGAGTCTCAACACTCAAGTGAACAACCTTTAGGGAACCGTTACCCATCCCCAGCCTCTAGACTTAAATCACCCAATCCCAAACCTTGACTTCTATACTGATGAAGATTTAGGTTTCAATGAGTATGATGATTCTCTCTACTCCTCCCCTACTCAAAGAGAGATGAGTGCTCTTGAGTCACCTATGTCTAGCCCATATCAGTCACCCATCACTGAGGTGGATACTTCTGAACCTGTTCAGGATATCCATATGGAAGAGGCTCTCACTTCAGCAAGTGATTACATCATTAAGACCTCAACCATGGCAACTCAGCCTATTGACACTTCAACTAAACTTGTCATTGAGCAGAGGAAAACCAACAACCAATAACTCCATGCTAGTGGTGAGAGAGAAGACTTTGGTCCAATTCTCTCACCCTCCCCATGATTCTTCTGATGAAGATGAAGGGAATCTGAGGTTAAAGGTGCAAAAACTATCAAAAACATGCACTTACCTAGTCTCCAAGGCCAGTCATCTTAAATCTCAGGTGACTACCTTACAACACAGGGTCAATGATTAGCAACTTGAGATATCCTACCTTAAGGAAAAACTAGCTGGGAGACCTTTAAGAAGAGTCCAACCGAGAACACAAAAACTTGTGAATGTGGTTGATCTAACCTTTAGCATACCTAAGTCACCACAAACATAAAACCTGGGAGTTCTTCATAGAGCATGGACATTGAGGACTCACCATCTTAACTTGCAACTGTCCATACTCAGCAACTTCCTCAAGTTCATATTGATGTGGACTCAATAAACTCCTATAATAAGAGTCTTTTTAAGGAAGGCATACCAAGGGCTGTATCATCTCCACCTCAAGGAACCTCCAACAACATCATAGGGTGGATGTATGATGCAAGCAGAAGAGCCCTTATTCTTCAAAGAGTTCAAGGGCAACAAGAAGTCTTTAATTTTCAGACCTTGAACTACTATGAAGGTCTTAACCTAATCAACATGCCACTTGTCAATCCAAACCAATCTAGACAAGCTGACAGGCTAGCACAAAGGATTTTAGATGGAATTACTAAGGAGTTTAGTCTTAGAAGGAGACAAAGGCAATTAGGTAATACAATTGGTCAACTGGATGTTAAGACAGACCCTAAGATTATCTTCGAATGGGAAACCTTGACTGAAGGCCAAGTGGTAGAGCCTGAGAGCCCTGTCACACCTACAACTACTTCAACAATTCATTCCGTCAGTGAAGCACCTGTTGGTGAAGGTGTATCACAACCTCTCTCTTGCCAGAGCTTGGAGGCTACACCAAGCAATGAAGGCCAAAGCTCCTCCACCCTGAGAGACAAAGGTCTGTGAGTGACAAAGGGAAAAGAAAAATGACTTCTGAGGAGATTAAGGAGGAAGAGAAAAAGAGAGTGGAAGAGGAAGTTAAGGAGAGAAAGTTCCTTTGGGTTTGTAGGATTCATGGAAGCTGCATTCAGGGCTGCCCCTAGAGCAAACACTCAAAATGATGAGTTGAGGGCAGTCAGGATTACTTACCTGCAAACTAGGAACTATGACATTGATGAGACTATATCTATCTCCTTACAAGAACTTAATGAACTGAGGAAGTGCATGAAGAGGTAGCAAAAACAACTCCAAAGTCAAAGAAGAAGTAGAAGTCTAAACCATCCACCTCCATAGCTTAGGATGAGTCAGATCAACCTGAGGGAGTGCATGAAGAGGTAGCCAAAACAACTCCAATCCAAGTGACTCCTCTTGCTTTTAGGAGACTCATCTTATCCTGGACCTTCACAACTAATCCCAAATGATGACATATGATAAGAGATCAAGGTGGTGTGAATGCCTACACATGGCAAGACTTATTCAATCTACCTCTGCATGATCTCTTTCAAATGAAAAGATACTATGAAATTCTGAGTGATCCTGACCATCTAATGAAGAAGGGCATGTTCATCATCATGATAAGGACTGTCAGCTAATTAAGATTTCAAATATTTTGGTAGCATCAGCCTAGGGGAGTTTATAAGGATTCCAACAAGTCTGATGCAATCAAAACATTCAAAGCATCCAAAGTCTCTCTTCATGCATGCACTAAAGTACGGAAGTAGAAATGCTTTGGAAGTTTTACACCTCACACCAGAAACACTATAGATGTAAAATCTTCTGAAGCCAAGACCAATATTAGCCAATTTTATGAAGACATGTTTCTTCCGAAGACTATTATGTACATGTTATTATCTGATATATTTTTCCATAAAGTTGGACCATCTTTCGGCTGCAACTCTGTTTGACTCACCAAATTATACAAGTTGGTGAAAATGTCCATGCTTTTGGAATACTGTACATTGAGGTCTTGAGTCTGAGCTTTCTACTTTATGTACTTTATCCTTTTTGTAATATATTAGGATGTGAGCTATGGCATGGCATAGTCACTAGTCAAAAGGCAATTTGCCTTTTGACTCTACATTTGATTTTGTTGTCTAGTCTTATGTATCCAGTTGGCTTTCAAAGTATAGCCGGCTGTAGGATCCAGTATATGTATCTCAAGTACTTGTAACTTTAGAATTATGCTTTGTAACACTTTGTAATAGAACTTGAGAAGCAATATATTGTAATCTTGAAAACCAAATACTCGTATTATTATCTTGTTCTGTCTCTCTTTTATGTGTGTTCTTAGCATCTCTCATAATAGTTAAACTAGTTCCCTACTTGATCTGTTAACTGTTCCAAAGAACTCTCCTCACTTGTGTTGTTGTGTTATAAAAGTGCATCTCCCCTTCTAACGGTCTTGCAATAATAATAATAAGAAGAAGAAGAAGAAGAACAACAACAACAACAACAATAACAACAACAACATCGGCTAAATAATAATAGCAGCAACAACAACAACAACAACCATAATAACAATAATAGCAACAACAACAACAACATCAACAACAACAACAAGAACAACAACAAGAACAACAACAACAACAACACTAGCAACAACAGCAACAGCTACAACAACAACAACAATAACAACAATAACCACAACAACAACAATAGCAACAACATCATCATCAACAACAACACCAACAACAACAATATTAACAACAACAACAACAACAAAAACAACAACAACACCTACAACAACAATAACAACAACAACAACAACAACTACAACAACAACAACTATGACAACAACAACAACAATAACAACAACTACAACAACAACAACTACAACAACAACAACTACAACAACAACAACTACAACAACAACAACAACAATAATAATAATAATAGTATTATTATTATTATTTGAATATATATTATTAATTCTTTTCAAATATTATGAATTTTATTTTAATATTTTTAGGAGCAACAAACCGGGACCCCAAGTCACATCGATACGTGGAGGAGGTCGCATTACAGAGAAGGGTAAGGATCGGTCAAGAAGATGGTAGAAGAAAATTGGTTAAGCTTAATATGTTAAGTATGTTAGTATCTTGTGTTCATATGTTTTTAATATATTGTTTTTAGTGATTTTGACCCAATATGGTCTATATGGTATACATATTTGAGAATTTTTGGTTTTGATGAGTTGTTAGTTTATATGTTAAAAGTTGGGAATTTTATGTTATATGTGTTTATAAGTTATAATAGTGTTTATAAGTTATAATTAAACAATATGGTTTATATGCTATCCATATTTGAGAATTGTTGGTTTTGATAAGTTGTTAGTTTATAAGTTAAAACTTAAGAGTTTTATATTATATGTGCTTATGATTAAACAACATGGTTTTTCATTTTATAACAGTTATATTTTTGAATTCTAAAGAATCTTAATACTATTTCATTTTCATTCTTTAAATTTGCAGGCAAAAATCGAAAATCAATATGCTCAAATGGAAATGGAGGCAATTGAGTCACCCGTTGATGAAATAGACGACTATGGCGACGGTGGTTGTTGCGACGACAAAATTTTGACATATTCTGATGGCATTGTGGCTCCTGAGTCTATCACGATGATATGTCGTCGTGATAGCCTATGCCGATGGCATTTATCATGTACAACGATGACATTTGTCATCGCGATAGGTCTTAATTCTTTTAGTGATATACAT
>BJCM01268078.1:0-11868 GCA_018326385.1 Flaveria bidentis
TATATATATATATATATATATATACACATATGTAGTACGTGTGCATGCTTGCATGCATGATATTCACGTGAGCATGTATGTATAACTTTGTGATATTTCATATTTATATGATCAAAGCACATCTATATATTGGCAATATATCATAGATCAAACTAACCAAAAATACAACCCAACCAAACACCACAATACAAGTTAACATCAAAGAAACTTGACATCAAAACAAAACTAAGCAAACCTTATACATTTAAAACCTCAAACCTAAGCACCAATTAAGCTCAAATCTCGGTCCATTAGAACAATTAAACCACCCGATTAACAATCTAAAACATTAGTAAACCTTGTAATTATGAGTTGATGAGTCATGCACCTTCTTGAAATGCCACCTTACATATTTTGGACACCAATCCACCTCTTGCACCAACCACCTAATCGGTTCCCCTTAGGCACCCCATCAAACCACCACCTTAACACCTAGTTAGAGCCACCTAAGGACTCTATAACCACACTCACTACTCTAGTCTTAGAACTAATGATTACCTTCCCAAAATATATAGAAACTCTCAGCCATAAGGAGGAGATACATCTGCAACTATTGTACTCATTATCACTCTTCTCCCAAATATCACCACCGAGAGCCATCAAAATCGCAGAAGACTACTACCACCTTCATCTCCACTCCTCACCTCATAATCACCTCCACTCTTTCTCTCTATAACTCTCGGTTACCATCTTAGTTTCACCATAATCAAACGTCATTATCTTCCAACCGATTGTTACAAGAAGAACAAGGCTTGAAGACTTGAAGACCTTCGTTTAATTTGGTGCGATAGAGAAAGAAGCTTCCATCAGTTATCACTACCCTCTTTCGTTATCAAAATCAAGGTGTTAATCTCTAAACCATAACTAGTTTACCAAAGTGTATATATATATATGTGTCTAAACAAGCATATATGACTAACCCTTTTGGTTCAACATTCAAAGATCTTCATGAATCTTATAAATATACTAACTTTATTTTGAAAAACAGTAAGGAAGGTTTTATAAGTCCAAAAGAAATAAAGAAATAAAGATAACCAAAAGTTATATAAAAGAAATTATCAACTAAGGGTTAAAAATTTATGTGCAACTTGTTAAATTCAGTTTATTATGTAATTGACTATGATTGTGGGAACAAACATTGAAAATATGTTTAGCATATTAAGAAATATAGTTCTACAAATTTTGATGCCATTTATATAAGTAAAATAATTTATATAAATTATCTAAGTATTTGAAAGAAAAATTTATGTCGGAAGAACTGAACCTGGAAAGTAGCTGAAAGAATTATATGTTGACTCCTATGATTGATGAGATTTACAGAAAACGTTTCGTGACCTAATTCGAAGTTATGAATGAGTTATGAATTTTGAAAATTTCTGCCATATGAAAATCAGGAAAAATACATTAACTATGTGATAAATTATGAGAAAATTACAGAAAGTATGAAAATTTGAATAGAACAGTCCGTATAAAAATAGGAATTTTTGGACATATTCTGATATTTTTACTAAATATTAGTAAAATGATAAAAATCATAAGAATTGACTCTGCCATGATTTGGGATTTGGGAAAATTTTGAGAATTTATAAACGTTGTGCCAAGTATTCTAATCAAGTTTGAGAATTTTTAGAAACCTGAAGTTATTTTTAACAATTTATTGGAATATTACAAAAATTATAGAAAATAAACTATAAACAATTAAAATATGAAATATTAGTATGTTATGTCTGATTTCTTTACCCATTTATTATAACAATTTTATGATATTTGAGGCGCTGAAAATTTTGAAGAAAATATTTATATTTTCTAAACTATGAATATTTTGTTTATTGGTGATCTCTTGGAATAAAGGTGAGATTCATAGCCCCATTTTTATTTTTATAAACTTTTGGGGGGGGGGAAAGCATACTATTGATTTTATGATTGATGCAAATTTTTGAGATAATACTGTCATTTATGTTACAACCATTAATTCGAATGTGGAACCGTTGGATAATATAGGTAGCGCTACTTAGGAAAATATTTCCTGGACCAAACAGGATGAGTGTTGTGATGCTATATTATCTGATTTATGAATTATGTTATGACAATATGGATGATCTGATTATTAAGTAAGGTTTGGTTGTATATGATGCATCAATAATATTTTGTTTAAGATGAACCTGTGAACTCACCAACTTTATGTTGACTATTTTGAGTATGTTTTTAGGAAAATTATCATGAGTAACAGCATTATGTTTTCTTTTGATGTTTACAACGGTTGGGAAGAAATCATGGGAAAAGTTTGTGTTAATCTAACTGTTAACATGTATGATCTCAGCCTATCGGTGGACGCGCACTTCCATCGTTACTGAAGATGTAGTTGTTTAAATAATATGTTTGTAATAGGATTATATTTAGATTAAATTTTGACTATTATGATTTAATGTAATCATAACTTTAATATTACCTTTAAATTATGAATTAAGTTATGTATATTCTATACTGTTGTGTTATCTGTGAAACTCTGTTAATCAATGAGTTATGTTCAAACGAGTCACACCCAAATTAGCATCACACGCTTCCGCGGGGATGTGACAATATCAACCCATGACTGCAAAGGAACCGGCAATGGCATGTAAAGGCCCGCGTTACTAGCTGTGCCCTTAGAAACTTGACAAATACGACACCTCTTAACATAACGATCCACTTCTTTCCTCATGGTAGGCCAGAAATAAGAAGCTTGTACCAACTGTAGAGTACGCTCACGACCAACGTGCCCTTCCCCATGCAACTCCTTAATAATCTGTAAACGCAGACTGGAATCAGGAATACATAGTTGATTCCCTTTGAATAGAAAACCATCTTGTATAAGAAAATCTTACTACAGTCCCGTCTGCACATCCTGCGTAATAACTGAAAAATATGGATCAATGGCAAAATGCTCACGAATGACATCTAAGCCCGGCACATCAACCTTCATAGACACAAGCATATTACTCCTCCTACTTATGTCATCAACAACTCGATTTGAAACTCCAGTTTTGTGTTTAACAACAAAAGTAAATTTTTCAAGAAATGCTAACCAACGCCCGTGTTTATGTGACACCATGTCTTGCGTACAAATATGACTTAAAGAATCATGACTAGTGAACAAAACAAACTCTTTGTGAAACAGATAGTGATGCTAATGCTTTACAGCTTGGACCACTACATAAAACTCCAAATCATAAGTACTATACCTCAACTTTGGACCTGTCAATTTCTCACTAAAGTAAGAAATAGGTCGGCCATCTTCACTAAGCACCCCACCAATCCCGACCTTTGAGGCATTAGTATGAAGTTCAGATACTTGAGAAAAATCAGGAAATACCAGAATAGGTGCTCTGGTGAGCTTGTCTTTTTTAACTTGAAAAGCAAGCTCGACCTTTTCGGTCCATACAAACGTCCTCCCCTTCAACTGAAATGTGGAATGAATCATCTATAAAAAGAAACAAGCCCATAAAAACTACGAAATTCAGTAATGGTAGTAGAAGTTGGCCAATTTGTAATAGCTACTACTTTAGATTCATCCACTTGTATTCTCCCGCCAGAAACAACATATCCCAAAAACAAAACTTTAGGGGTCATAAAAACACACTTATTTGATGCTGCATAGAAACTATCCCTACGAAGTAAGGACAAAACTTGCCTGACATGCATGAGGTGCTTACTAGAAGAAGCACTATAAAAAAGAATGTCATCAAAATACACAACCACAAATTTCCCTATAAAAGGTCTGAGCAACTGATTCATCACACTCATAAAAGTTCTTGGTGCGTTTGACAAACCAAAAGGCATTACCAACCATTCATACAATCCTTCACAAGTTTTGAAGGCAGTTTTCCATTTATCACCAAGCCTAAGATGAATCTGGTAATATCCACTCTTCAAATCCATCTTTGTGAAGATGGTAGCACCACTAATCTAATCAAGCAAATTATCAAGTCTAGGGATAGGAAACCTATACCTCACAGTAATCTTGTTGATAGCTTTACTGTCAACACACATGCACCAAGTGCCATCTTTCTTTGGGGTCAACAAAGTAGGAACAACACAAGGGCTCATACTTTTACGAACATGGCCCTTAGATATCAACTCCTCAACTTGTCTTCACAACTCCTCATGCTCTGATAGGCTCATCCTGTAATGTGGCCTGTTAGGCAATTGTGATCCAGGTTCTAGATCAATATGATGTTGGATGTCATGCAAAGGTGGCAAACCATCAGACAATTCAGTGGAAAAACATCAGAAAATTCTTCAAGTAGAGGAGCCATAGCATCAGGAACATCAGCACTCTCAACCACTTCTTTACCTATCAGCAAAAAAAATCATCCCAAGCCTCCAGCTCGTTCTCAAACTAAGAAAGAGTCAACAAAGTAACAATAGGTTTGGTAGCCACTTCATTTGGTTTAGTAGGTAACAATGTTATCTTCACGTTATCAAACAAGAAACTATAGTATTAATCCGCCCATTGTGTTCTATGTTATGATCATATTCCCAAGGTCGACCCAACAACAAATGGCACACATCCATGGGAACCACATCACACTAGACTTTGTCCTTATATGTTTTACCAACAGAAAAAGGAATAAGGGTATGCTTGGTTACTTGCACCTCACCTCCCTTCTTAAGTCATTAGAGCTTATAAGGCTAAGGATGGTTATCTGTTTTCAGGCTCAACTTCCTAATAACCTCTTCAGAAACTAGATTATCATAATTCCCTGAATCAATAACAAAATTACATACCTTCCCTAACACGGTACATGTTGAATGGAAGATGTTATGCTTAAGTCAATCATTATCATTTGCCTTTGGTGTAATGCATGAACGTCTAACTACCAGGCATGTCCCTACGTCTCCAGCCACCTCCTCTTCCACATACTCAAGCTCTTCATCAAATATTGGAGTGTCTTCATAATTTTCATCAACCTCACCACCATCTGCCCATTCCTCAGGGTGAGCAAACATGTTTCTTTTACTAGCTTTCTTACATTCTGACTATCGATGATCAGTCTCCCCACAGTTAAAACACTTCATGCTATTACCGCCGACTCCTTTATGAGGTGGTCCACTACGACCAACACCCTTTTTGTTTGGCTAGGCACAAAATGAGATGTCGTGTTACCCGAACCTCCTCCAACAGAAGATGAAACACCACTACGTCGGTTTTGTTTTCAAAGGCTAGAGCACGTTGATGAGCATCTGAAAGTGTCATCGGGTCAAACATGTTAATGAATTCCATAATCTGAACCCTTAGTCCACCAATGTAACAAGAAACAAGTTGTTGTTTAGTTTCTTGAATATCATTTCTTGCAATTAATTGGTAGAATTCCATTGTGTAGTCCTCAACAGACTTGGACCCCTGTCTTAAATTTTGTAACTGCTGGTACATTAATCATTGGTAATTATTAGGAATAAAGTTGACCATCATGCACTTCTTCATCTTCCTTCAAGTTATGACCATTGGCTTTCCAACTCTCTCCCGAATCAGTTTCAATTGTTGCCACCATGCAGAAGCCCTTCCACGTAGCCTGGTAGCGATCAATGAAACCTTTTTGTCTTCAGGAACCTCTTTGAATTCGAACACTTCTTCAACAACAACAAGCCAATCAATGAATTTTTCCTGGTTCAAAGTATCACCATCAAATTCAGGAATACTTGTTCGCATTCCTGCCTCCCAACGCCTGTTATCACCCATATCACCCCTTCGATTCAATGGTACGTGTTCATCAGAAGAAGAACCGTCACCCTCATAAAACGGATTTTCATCATCTGATGTTTCACTACGGTTACGATTACGCCCTCCCTGATTAATCTAATCTTGCATTTGATCAGCCAACTGATCAAAAAATTAATCTAACCGCTCCTCCATCCATGCCATAATACGTTGTTTCAATTCCTGCTCATGAATATCATTAAGAGGTCTTCTCCGTGGAAGCATCTTGATCAGCAAATTTGGCCCTGATACCAACTGATGTAGTCGGAAACAGAAAGATAGTTAATTAAACCTGTTGATTCACAAGAATACCATGAATAATTCTTCTAACTATCATTGATTGACAAAAAATACCGATAATCAGGGTTTACCCTAACACACACTGTGATAGAGAGAAAAACAGATTTTTTCATAAACTTCAATAATATTTCATCCATCCCTTACAAGCATATAAAGAAACAAAACCAAAGTCGAATGGGTCACAAAACATAAACAGGCCAAAAACTAGGCTAAACGTAAAGTCCAACAAAATGTAAAAATAAGACAAAAATTGAAATAACTAATAAAATAAGCCGTTTTTGGGCTGAAACGATGACCAAAACTGCCTTTGGCAGTTTGTGAAAACGTGCTCCTCGGTCCAACGGTCGTTTTGACTACTTCCGGGCCCAAAACGGAGACTTTTAACCCAAGTTATGGTCATTTCAGTGAAACCTCTTTTGATAGAAGATCTTGAGCCTTCAAAAAGGCTGAAGTTTGCTCATCCATACTTGGGTGCACATCACACATCACCGTATCACTAGTAATATAAAAAACCATAACTATATGGATAAAATAACCACCACAACATAACATTTGATATATGCACCAAAAACTACAGTTAGCCATCAATTCAGAGTCGATGCATGTGCTATTTTTTCAATGAGGTGATAGGTTCTCCTTTGCCAGATAACTAGACCCGACAACATTGAGACCCAAAAACATCAACTTTTGATATCCATAAAATTATTGGTCATCCAAGACTGCATTGGTTACATAAACAAGGTCTTTCCATTTCTTCATGAGCTTAAAACCAGTATTAGGAGACAAAAGAAAGATGAGATTTTGTGCCGGGAAATAGAATAGGCTTTTGAATTATAAACTTATAAAGAACTCTGTCAAACTACTAATCTTTGTAGTTTGTTTTGGTACTTGAAGATTGTTTAGATTTCTTCTTTACACACTTATAGTCACTACCAAAGAGTGTTTAGTGAGTTTGAGTTATTGATAATGGTTGGTGACTAGCCTTACATATGTACCTTATTAGAAAAAAAACTTAAATAATATAAGAATATAAAACCCTTCAACCCTCATCCCCTGCTTCCCTTGGTCACCAGTCACTACCCGACATCTTTATTTTTTATTTATTTCAGTTTTCATCTGTCTTGTTCAAGAGTTAATAACAAGAATCTACTATAAGTAATCCTGGCTATAAAGCCACAAGTATTAGATGGATCAATACAAGTCTTTTATATCCATTTGTGCAACAAAACTACTCGTTAAACACTTAATGCAAAACAATTAAGATGAAATGTAACAAACTACTAAAGCCTTTATGCATTTTATATACAAGATTTGCCATATTATATAACTATTGCACATTGTAGAATAAAATATATATATATAGACATGAATGAACAGTAGGAAAATGATGGTGACTAGTTTGCCTGATACGAAACGCACAAGACTTGTAAAAATAGCTAACATCCTAATCTTTCATGGGTGATGAAAGAGTCATCAAGGCAACCACAATAGATATCATGCTTGTCCTTTCTCGGGGATCCTCGCGTGTGCAAGCTTTTGCTAGTTAAGCCATCTGTAACAAAGTGATGAAGTATGAAACCAAAAAGATAGAATAGACAGAGAAATTCAAACTTTCATTCTAATTTGTTTCATTTCATAGGTAACAATGCATAGAGATTGCAATTACATTGACACAAGTATTAGATGGATCAATACAAGTCTTTTATATCCATTTATGCAACAAAACTACTCGTTAAACACTTAATGCAAAACATTTAAGATGAAATGTAACAAACTACTAAAGCCTTTATGCATTTTATATACAAGATTTGCCATATTATATAACTATTGCACATTGTAGAATAAAATATATGTATATATAGACATGAATGAACAGTAGGCAAATGATGGTGACTAGTTTGCCTGATACGAAACGCACAAGACTTGTAAAAATAGCTAACATCCTAATCTTTTGTGGGTGATGAAAGAGTCATCAAGGCAACCACAATAGATCTCATGCTTGGCCTTTCTCGGGGATCCTCGCGTGTGCAAGCTTTTGCTAGTTGAGCCATCTGCAACAAAGTGATGAAGTATCAAACCAAAAAGATAGAATAGACAGAGAAATTCAAACTTTCAATCTAATTTGTTTCATTTCATAGGTAACAATGCATAGAGATTGCAATTACATTGACACTCTCCAACTAAAATAAACATAATACTCACTAACTTAATAATAATAAACAAGCTACCCTTTAGGTTGTGTTTGAGATTTCTTATTTCACCCTCTTTAGAACTTATTAACTTCTTAAACAGTTAATAAGAAGGTTTTGATGTTTGGTAAAATGGATTTTAGGGTCTTAACTTATCAAGTGGGTAAATGAGGAGGTTTTGATAAGCTATGAACGTGTAACTTTTCAATCTTCATATTAACTTATTGATTAATATCCATCACACCCCTCATAACTACCCCTGACAACTTATTGACTTGTAAAAGAAATGTCTTTTTTTAATTAATTTACGTGACTTATAAAAACAATTACTTTCTAAAAAACAACTTATTAACTATTGGTTTATAAGTTGATTCACATACTTTTTTAAAAAACTCATTTATTAAAAGTTATAAGTTAATAAGGACTTTTCAAAAAAAATAAATAAGGAATCCCAAACACACCCTTAGCTAATATTATTCATATTTCACGTAACACCTAGTTCACAAATATCATTATTTTGGGTCAACGAATTGAAAAACAATAAATCATTTTATTTATTTGCTTTTCACAACTTATTTACCTTTTCCACTGAACTAAATGGGTAGTTATCCCCCAAGCTAGGGTCAATCATTTTGATTAGATCCTCTTTTGTACTTGTCTGGCTAAGAATTTCATCAAACTATAAATTATCAAGATTGAACTCATTAGTTGTAATCTTATGAAAAACAATAACCGGCTAAAAAGGTGTGTAAACTCACCAAGGCAACAAGGCCCTCTGGTTCATCATCTGAGTCATCTGCTTTGATTATGGCTTGTTTAGCTGAGATAAGTTCATAAAGTACAACCCCAAATGCATAAACATCTACCTTTGAAGAAACTTCCCCATACTGTACATACCTGCATCCAATAATTACATTACTTGATCAACTACCCTAACCCTTTGTTGAGGCCCAAAGGATGATATAAAGCTCCAAAAATGATTTTAAACGATAGGTAACACGTGGGAACAAGGAAAACTATTAGTGTAGGTTGAAATGGGCTGAGTTGACCTAAAAACACCTTTTTTGTCCATTCTTTAGATGTTTATATAAACAATATGCTAAAGGTTGACCCATTTTCTCTTTACTTAAACATTTTAATCTAACAAGGGTTTAAGATAGAAGATCAAGCACTGAACATGTTCATAAGCAAATGAATCTAAATTACAACCATGCACCATCTACGACTTTTGATGAAGGAATGTATGAGCTCATATACCACTGTTGGCATGAGGGAAGTTTTAGTAAAGGACATGCTAGGTGAGTTGATGTACTAAAAGAAGAAGATTTACTCTGGTGGCATATATCCGAATGTACCCGCAAGATGTGATATACTTCCAACTGCATGAGTTAGCCTTGTTACACCGAAGTCAGCAACCTAATAGCAAACACATGGCACCCATAAACTAGAACCACCAATAAGGTAAGGCCATGAGGTCAATAAATAACTAAGTAGCAAACCTTCCCATGAAAGTTCTTATCGATTAGTATATTTTCTGATTTAATATCACAATGTACATATACGGGGACCGTATGGTTATGGATATACTCAAGACCCCTTGCTGAATCAAGGGCAAGTTGGACTCTGACAGACCATGGTAGAGTGTCCCTTCCTAGAATATAACATCACTAACTTTAGTAAACCCGTGTGTTACACGAGTTGAATAAATAAAGTATTAATATAATAAAATTTGTTTCAAATGATCTAATATCTAAAATGAGTTTTTGTTTTCAAATTTAACTGACCTGAACCATGTAAATGTTGACTTAAGTTTCCATTTTCAATGTATTCATAGACCAAGAAAAGGGAGCCATCAATACAGTATCCTATTAAATGCACCTGCATCACATGTACATGAAGAAAATATAAAGACTTCATACATCATTGATCAAATTGAAGATAATTTACCATTGGCAGTGATCAACCCATTTAGCTAGATATAAAATGATTTCTAACTAAATGGTTAAAAACGAACAAACATTAAAACCAAAAGTGACCCATATAGTTTTAAACCTCTAATTTGAAAGAAATGCCACTATTTTTTAATATAGTTTTTGTGGTCATATATAAAATACATATTACTTATAAAAAAGAGAAAAAGGGGACAAAACTTGGTAGATTAATCCAACCCATACAAAATAACTGAATCGGAGTTCAAACTGGCCAATCTTTGTCCCGTTTCTGAACTGGCCTTGCTTGCCTAATTTGCCACCTCAAGACACCATATATCAACTCAAAAGTTCAAACTAACCACCCCTTACCAGGTTTTGGTGATGAACATGAGTTAAAACTTTTAGTTCAGTTAGAAATTGTTGTAATGCTTGCATATCCATCTTCTTGATAGCAACTTTCTACATGAGTTTGAAAAATTAGAAAAACAAGATGAAATGACAGACAAACATGATAAATGACAATATAGTGCACACACATAGTAGTAGTCTTTTTGTTAAAAGAAAATTCTAAAAAGAGAAGATTAATAAACAAACTAACATTCCTATAAAATCCCGCGCATAGTAAAACCTACTGATAAGGTTTGGAGAGGGTAGGATGTGGGCAAACCTTCCCTCTATGTCAGAAGATAGAGAGACTACTAGCGTTAAGACCTCCGGCTCCAAAAACCCTTTCTTGATACGTAAAGTTTAGTTTAGTCTACACACTAAAAATAAGATGTATAAGCGATTCTACTTGTTTTGTTTGAGTTTTAATACAACTGTAGAACTGGCTTAATGGGTGGGTTGGGTTGCACATCAACACGTGGAACTTTTCGTATAGGTTGGAAAGGATTGGTTTGGTGACTTAAACCACTTTTTGTCCAAAATATAGTACTTTATATTAATATACTTAGTGTGTCTAATACGATTACATAAATTAATAACCTGAATTACTTTAATTTCCACCTAGAGTTTATAGTGAGTCTAGTAACTTTCATATATATTGAACTACACTGCATAATTGTAACAGCATACATATGTAATAAAACTATAGCACCAAACCTCGCCTCTGAGTTCTGCGTAGTAAACCGCACCAAAACCACCTTGACCAATCTTATTAGCAAGACTAAAGTCAAGTGTAGCTGCTGAAAGCTCTTCATATGAGAACTCCACTGAATTATCTATTCTAATACCTGTAAGCACAGCCGCAGGAACACCACCAGACTCTGAAACTCTAACAGAAGAACCATTCTGGGCTAAGTTTAAAAGAGAAGATAAGTCAATATATGATTACCGTTAAAGATCTTCAGAAGTTCAGTAGATGTTCTTATTAATATATAATTAAGAAAAACTCAATGGCCCTTGTGCAATTAACTTATTCATATTACCCATAAATCTAACTTTAATTAAAAAATAAACAAGTTTTGCACATATACAATCTAACTGTTTGCCTCTTGTCCTCATTCAAATTGGATTAGGGTATTTACCACTTAAGCACATCATAAACAATAGTTCAAACTAAAGGCCGCCATGTCGATCCATTACTTATGAATAGGTTGATTTAGTCTTGTACATCTCAAACAAATTAACATATCCAGTAAAATCTTACTCATAGAGTAAGATCCTTATGAGG
>BJCM01268080.1:0-15808 GCA_018326385.1 Flaveria bidentis
AGTAAGTCCCTAATTACAGTGGCCAGTTGTGATTAGACACTTACTTTACTCTTCATACCCCAAGCATTACCTGTCCTGACTACATCAGTATTTAAATCTACATACAACACATAACCACATACCATGCGCACATAAAACCGATTATCTTTACGAAAATACCTGATGGCACACAGCTACTCAGATTGGCATCCCATTCCCTTTCCGTCCCATTCTCAATTTAAGTTAACGTTTATTTTGAAAATTTACCCATTTCACTTAAACTTTGGCTCTGACACCAACTTGTAAGGCCCCGTTCTCGGGACGCTTACAGCTGGTCGAGCATCACACATAAAATATATAATTACACTGGTATTTCATAAAGCATCACAGTGGAAACATTTAAAAATGACATTTCATCTCAATATAATAGCTTTTGCAAAATAATACATCGTAATCCAATTACAAAACCCAAGTTGCATTACATCACAAAAACATTATAAATATGGATGCCATCTAAAAGAGCTGAGTAGCCACATCGTGCCATCCTCAGCAATCATTACCTGCCAACTAGAAACACATAAAAGTCAGCGTTGCTGAGTGAGTTCTAGTTTTATAAGTAAAACATACTCATCTTTTGTTAAAAACCATACTTCACGTTCATGCGATCATAATCATACATAAATAGATAACATCAATTCTATTTTCATCATCTTTACGTTAACTTCCATTCTTTCATACATTCTTACTTTCATTCATTCATTCATTACTTCTAGTGACATGTACATTACCCCGAACATTGTGCACGAAGCGGGTAACTGGGCCTGAGGTCTTTAATAGACCACGAACATTGGGCACGGAGCTGACTCCAGTACCTAGGGCAAGTACATTCACCATTTATCTTTTCAATTTCGTTCCGGATCAATGCCGTATGCTATACCCCGAACATTGTGCACAAAGCAGGTGACTGAGCCTGAGGTCTTTCAAAGACCTCGAACATTGTGCATGAAGTTGACTCTAGCATCTCGGGCAAGCGGCAAGGATCCCATTCCTATGGTCAATCACAAAGATTGGACCCTAGTGTACATCCTTCGGGGTAGCTAACCCGCACACCGTTGAGCTAACACCTTCATCGGGTGTGCACCTCCATACATTTGCTTGCAAGCCTTCTTACATTCATTTGTTCATTAATGCATGCATTCATTCATCATGTTCCTCTTTCATTATCTTTCGCTTTACATTACATAATACTTCATTCATTCATTAACATGACACGTAAAGCCACAAGAAAGATAAGCATACATTGTAATAAGGAACATATCATACACAGACATCAACATCATAGAGGGCAACATCATACATACATATCATGCATAAACATGCAACATCATCATCATCAGGCCCTATGTGCACTCTAAGGCCTCAATCGTCATCTTACATGCTCTTACGAGAACCTTTACGTCAAAACTTACATCTGCACTTTCCCCCGAAAGTCAGAAGTCAAACTACACTTTCCTCGGGTGCAACAACCCTATTCAGGCGTATGGACACCCTTCAGTCGCATGGCCTCCATGCGACTGAACATCGTGCGAATGAACCAATGCGGATGAACACTCATGCTAATGAACACCCAATCGTGTGAATAAACTAATGCAGATGGACCTCATGCGAATGGGACTAATGCAGATGAGCACTTATGCGACTAGACCTTAAATCGCATGACCTCCATGTGACTGGCCCTTCAATCGTGCGAATGGACCCTCAATGGTGCGAATGGACCTCAATCGTGAGAATGGACCCCAATCGCATCCTATTCGGCCGTATGGCCTCCATTCGGTCTCCAGTCGGTCGCCTAGCCCTAGCTGATGCAGAGTGCAGTTCCAGTCGAACGCAAACTGCCCCTTTCGACTTCCAAACTCATCTAAAACCATTCTAAGCCCAAATCGACCATCCTAAACCTTAGGGATGCATACCACAACACCATTCATGCACCCACAAGCTCACAATCAACACTCAAACGCATCATGCATACACATACACATACACAAGCGGGTCAAACATGCACACACTTAAAAACCCGATTTTCAGATGTATTCCAGCCCCAAATCATTCAAAAAAATTTAAAAGAGGGGTCCTAGAACTCACACAAACGACGCCAAGAAGTAGAGCTTCGGTTTGACTCGCTTTTCAACGATTTTGGCTACTCGAACCAACCCGAACCAACACTTTTTCCTCTTTTCTTCCTTTCTCTCTTCTACTCTTTTTTCCTTGGCTGATTTTGGTGGGTGTGGGGAGAGGGTAAGGGATGCCCTCTCCCTTTATATACTCCCACTCACCCGACTTTCTTTCGTTGGCGAGTTTAGTCCCTCGACTTAGGACTTTATTTCTTTTTCTCCTTTCGTCGGCTTTAAAAGAGATAAATAACCGGGTGTTACACTGATAGACCATGAACTGTTTATTAGCAGCATGAGCGAGAAAAATCCTGATTGCTTCAAGACGGGCGACCGGAGCGAAGACTTCAGTATAGTCGATCCCTTCTTCTTGAGCAAAACCTTGCACAAACAGTCTAGACTTGTTGCGCACCACCACACCCCAATCATCAGGTTTATTCTTTAACACCCATTTTGTACCAATTGGGCATTTGTTGGGAGGCAAGTCAACCAATGTCCAAACTTTGAGCTTTCTGAATTGTTGAAGCTCCAATTGCATTGACTCCACCCAGCATGGGTCCTATAGAGTGGCATGCATATTTTTTGGGACAGTTTGAGAGATGAAGCAAGAGAAGAGGCATATATTAATCAAACTAGATTGACTCCTGTGTCTAAAGAGAAGGTGTGTGGAAATGTTGCATTCACAGATTGTGAAAGATTAGATGAGGTTGAGAGGGATGGAACAGGTTGTGATGGGATAGATGTAGGTGATGAAAGAAGAGATGTTGGTGGTGAAACAGATGTTGGTGAAGTTATACAGGTGTTGGTAATAGATCAAGTGATGGAGAAGATGATCTAACATCCGCTGAAGTGGCATCATTTGCTGAAGAGGTGGAATGAGCAAGAGATGGGGTTGAGGAAATAATATTTGTTGAAACATTTGTAATGGACACATCATCATCAAAAATAAAAAGATTAAAAGAATTAAACACAGTATCGGAGTCCAAGAACCATGTTGGTTCAGATCGAACATCAGAAGAGTTAGACTCCTGCCAATCAACATAGAACGACTCTTGAACAATACGTGTTCTCTTGTTATATACGCGATAGGCCTTTTGAGAAGAAGAGTAACCAATAAAATAACATTCGTCAGACACGTCATATGATCAATGGTAATTTCCTTATCACATTCTGAAACAATGAGGTTTGTGTCTAGGTCTATGATATGATGAGATAGGAATATTATCAATGGTAATTTTCTTATCACATTCAGATACGCTAGAATCAATGTCACTAAATGTCTCATACATACCACGAGGTTGAAGTTTATGTGAACAAGAATTATTATTTACAAAAATAGATGAATGATCGTATGACGTACCAGTAGAACTAGTTCCACTGGTACTAGTTTCAGACGAAGTGGTAATTCCTTCATTTGATAAAGACATATTTAATGGAGTAAAAGATGGAATTGGATGAGAAAAGAATTTTTTAAAACAATTAGTTTTAATTTGCTTGGTCGACTTTGTAGAAAGATTAGTTGCACCATTATCATCAATAGAACAAAAGACATCACCATGGTGTACTAAATTTAAAGATGAAATAGAACTATCATGAGAACATAAAACTACAGAGTTTGTTACTGTAGAAATAGAAACAAAAATAGAATTTAAACTAGACTTATAATCTAAAACAGACTGCTAAGAATTAGGTGAACTAATACTAGTGCATCCAAGCCCACTAGTTGGTCCATAGTCGTAGTCTTCACGAACGTACCTAGAATTAACACCCTCTAAACCTGCAGACATACTGTCAGTATCTATTTTGATCAAATCATTAGAAGGATGAGGAACAGGCATAGGAGAATGACAGTATGTACTAGGCGGAGGAAAAACTTTTACATTTTCATATCCCAATCCCGTTTTAATCCTAGCTCCCCGTTGAGATTTACACAAATCATCATGTTTCATCCCTGATATGGTCCACTTATCTAACTTTGACTGCAGCTTGCTTGTTTCAAATTCAACAAGGGCAACTCTCTTAGTCAAAGTGTTAATCTCAACATTTCTTTCCAACACGATTCGTTTTAAATGATCATTTTCTTTTAAAGCCTCATTTAATTTAACAAAATATTTTGATTCATTGATTTTAAGTTCATCATTAATTCATTTTAAATCCTTTTCATTATCAGTTAATAACCGATTAGCTTTATAAATCCCAAATAATCTTATTTTACAAGCATATGAACACATATCCTAAATTACCTCATATGGAAGTCCCATCACCATCCTTTCAGCCGCTAAGGCCTTTTCACATTGGCACACCGGAGTACTTTACTTGTTTTCCTCAATAGTGGCAGTATCATCATCATAATCTTTTCCTCGCACAGCCCATGAACTTCCTTCCTGCTTTAGACCTTCAGATTTACCTGCCCTCATTCCAGCATCTTTCTCTTCTTTCTCATTCACAGATGACACAACTTTCTCTTTGAATTCCTTAAAAAGGTCAAATCCATCTTTACCATCTTCCTTCTTTTTCTCTTTAACAAGCTCAGCAACCAAAGCATGACTTATCTTAGTCCTTGTTTCCTCAACCTCGGCACTCCAATAAAGTTAGAAATCAATGCAGTCTCCTTTTTTGTGATTCACATCTTCCTTCTCGTTCTCAATTGTTAATCTTGGAACTCCTGAAATGTTGGAATCAGTGACAATTGGTGATGGACATTCACGTTTGAAATATCCTAATTGTTTACAGTTGAAACATCTCAGTTTTGACTTATCAAGTCCCAGTTTTGAATTAGAAGTTTGTCCGCCGAAGTTCTTCCCTCCAGTACGCTGCATAAACCTTCGACTCTAAGAGTCAACATTGCCATTTGCCACTGGATGTCAGTTTCTTCAAGATCATCAGGATCTACCTGATACATGTCTTCCATTGTCATTCGTTTTCCTCTTAACTCTCCTGCCACAAGTGCTTCATAACTTTGAACAAACATTCCAAAGAGGGCCATTGTTTCTGATGGAACTGAAGTTTTAACATTCGCCTTAGAATTAATATGATCTCTTCCAACCGTAACATTTCCTCCTGAGAAATTACTTGTATTAACTCCTCCTTGAATTGAATTCTGTATTTGAAAGCTAGCAGTGGATGATAATAAAGCATCATTTTGAGAAAAACCAGATGTAGGCATCATGGTCTGGTTAGATTCCCGTCTCTTTATTTCCAACTCAAAGGATTTCAGCTTATTGATAATATCCATCAGTTTGTAGTCTGTGAACCCTCTTTCTTGTTTTAGCATCCTCAGCTGAAGACTCCACTGAGGTGGGAGAGAATCTAATAGCCTGTTAACTTGTTCACTGTTGGAGAGCTTTTCATCGTATTTCTTTAAGGTGCTTGAAACAGTCAAGAAACGATTTGTGAGATCTATCAGACTCTCGTTCTTGTATCCAACAAAGGAATTGAATTCCTTCTCAGCTTGAATACTCTTATCCTTTACCAAATCTGCATTACCATCATAAAACTCACATAGGGCATCGTAAAGAGATTTAGCATTTTTATGCTCTACAAAACGATTGTAAATGTCTATTTCCAGGCAAAGAGTTAAAGCACCAAAAGCCTTTTGGTCACGATAGATCAACTTCAGATCCTTTCAGTGAAAGAAGACAGGTCCTTATTTTGAGAGAAAACATCACCAACAATGATAGTTGGTATGTGAGGACCAGAAATAACCGATTCTCATTGGTTGTGATCAGTGTAGAAGAAGAAAGCTTTGAGACATCTCTTCCAATCTTCAAAATTGTCTCCGTTAATGAGTCTCGAAGGCCTATTGGGAGCAACACTTTCAAGATCAGCAAGTGTGAGTGATGTTAACTTAGACATTGTAGTTCCGCAGGGATTGATGTAGTTTCGGCAAGAAAAGAGATAATTTCGCTGACAATTTCACAGAAAAAGCTAACTTCGCAGACAATTCGTAGTGAGAACTACTTTCGCTGATACTTTCGCAAAGGAAGCTAATTTCGCTGACAATTTCGGAAGCAGTTTCGCTAGCCAATTGTCATAACAGGCTTAGTTTCTCTAGTAAGTTGCACGAAACAAGCTTGAACTTTCGTTCAAAATCACTTTCGGCAGCAATTTTGCTAGTTAAACCTTCACAGGCACTGATGAACTTTCGTTCAAAAAGACTAGTTTCGCAGAACAACTAGAGAAAGATTTCAATAGTGATAACACCCATAGTTTTGCTGGAAGATGATTACAATTTCGCTGAAAGAACAGTAGTTTCGCTGGTCGATCCTAAAACCCTTTTTCAACCCAAAATCAGTCTGAAATCATCAAAAACTCAATGAATTTGAGATCTGATGATTGGCAAAGCTTCGACAACCGAAAACAAGCTAAACTCAATCAATTTCCACATCAAAAACATCCAATAAGGAACTGAAAATTCATTGAAACTAGATATTGAACAAAAACTACTAAAAAACTCAACAAATCATGAGCACTAAGGCTCTAATATCATATTTTTGGTCCATGTGATTGTATTACAGTTAAAATGATATGAAGAATCGTTCAATATCTAACAAACATGCTAAACAACAAGAACAAAGAGGATTGAACACAATAAGAACTTATTCATAATAAGACAATGATCATCAACAATCAATAACATAATGTACAATGATATTTCTATGTATTAACTACTTTGAAATGGTAACTTGCAACAATGATAAACGAGTAGGGTTTTGCAAGCTTACCCAACAATAAGAAGGATCACATCTATATAAAGCAGACTATAGTTTCGCAAACAGTTTTGCTAGCAAAACTGTACTGCCGAAACTATAGTTTCGCCTGGCGAAACAGTAGTTTTGCTAGGCTAACTAATCAGCTGACTGTGAGCGAAACTATAGTTTCGCTCACAGTTTCGTTGGACTGTCAAAATACATAAATCTAAGTACATACAAAAGGAAACTAACAAAAGACCTATAAGAAGTAAAAATAAACAATCTAAACTAAGGTGAGTCCAACATAAACATGATCTACAGTTTGTTTCTTTCTACTTTATGTACTTTATCCTTTTTGTAATATATTAGGATATGAGCTATCGCATGTCATAGTCACTAGTCAAAAGGCAATCTGCCTTTTGACTTTACATTGATTTTGTTGTCTAGATCATGTATCCAGCTAGCCTTCAAAGTATGGCCGGCTGTAGGATGTAGTATAAAGTATCTCTGGTCCTTTGTATCTTCCTTTATGCTTTGTTACACTTGTAAGGAACTAGAGAGCAATATACAACATTCTTGAAAACCAAACACTTGTGTTACTGTTCTTGTTAGTCTCTTTATTACTTGTGTTTCTTAGTATCAAAGTGTGATTAGTTGCTAGTTCTCCATTTGATATGTTAAGTGTTCTAACTCACTCTCCTCATTGTGTTGTTGTGTTTTGTAAGTGACCATTTCTTAAACGGTCTTGCATGACCATCTCTTTTGTCACTCGATCCTCCATTTGTATCCCATGAGGATCTAACCGGTATTTTACATCACTAGTGTTCACCGTCACCAATGCTCACCGCTACATTCGACAAATGTTGTTTGTGAAAATATTACCCAAGTGTTGTTGTTAGCGATAATAAGGCCCTGAACCCGGGAACACTTACAATTAGACATTTATAGCATGAAACATTAACAACATAACATTTGTGGTGGAAAACATAACTTTCATACAAATTTAATCGTATTAAGACATCGTGCCATTTCCTTTTAACATCAAAATATGAATTAAAATAAACATTTTCCCAAAAATATGAATACTAAGGGTTGAACTATCCTAGTAGCTTCCTCGTCCATGCATGCACCTCCTTAACGTCATCGACTAACTGCCGACTATTATGCATATAAAGTCAGCGACGCTGAGTGAGTTCTAGTTTTAATACTAAAAATACTTCACTTTCAATAGGGCTATTATCATTTTCATATGTGAGCACAAATTTATACATACATAATAATATATTCATTACATTATCTTTCATCATCGTTTCATTCATATATTCATTATCATTCACTTTAACGAATCAGTGAGATATGCTCAGCCATTAACATAAGTTATAAGACGATCACAATCTTAACGTTTCGTGACAAAGAATCCATTTTCGTTCGTAATCGATTACAAGGTTTAGACTCCTGTGAGAATCCTCATGGGCCATACAGTCTCCCACAATTGAGTTAACGATCCTTCAATGAGTCATGAACCTCAATTCATACATGGTCAATCTCAAGGATTAGACCCTTGTGTGCCTTATGGGTTAGCTAAACCACACACAATTGAGCTAACAACCCCTCAATGAGTTGAGAACCTCCCATAAGCTTACTTGCAAGGACTTTCATTCATTACTTCCTAGTTCTTATTATCATTATCTTTCACTGTCATTACATAATAATTTACTTATTGTAATATATAACATACAAAGTAAAGATATATCATAAAACTTTATCATTTAAAAAAAGATAAAAACATATCAACATGACACATAACATATCAATCCATGCGAGAACTAAATCGATGAGACAATATAACCTCGCGCGAGAAGTTTTATCTAGGGCGAACAAACACACTTCACGTGAAAACTTGCTTAGATTGAAATCCCTTGCACCCCAAGCTACCTACTCGCGTGAGAACTTATAGGTTTCCCGCCTAAACCTAACTTATCATGTCTAAAACTGAAATAATGTGCTCAAATTCATAAACAACATCATCATAAGCATAAACAAACAATTTAGTATGCATAATAGCCCCAAAACATAAAAGCTTGCATAAAAAGGGCTAGAAACTCACCTTTGAAGATTCTAACACAAAACTAACTTTCCTAAGAGCTTTTCAAATGAAAACTATACCTTTATTCATTATATTCACCGATAATCCTTCCTTGATATTTAACACAAATCGTTACATAAGTTACATACCTTAAACACATCAAATCTTTGCTTTTTCTCTCTACTTCGTGTCTCTCTCTACTAGTAGTAGTTCTCATGCGAGGTTGGGGATAGACACAACTCTTATTTACTAATTGGATCCCCAAACTTCTCACCTTGGTTCTCATGTGAGATTCCTCTATCACGCGAGAACTTCATCTTCGTTCATTTCCTTAAAAATCCCGGGTGTGTTACAAGTCTGCCCCTTTATTTATGTTTCATCCTCAAAACCTATCAGTTCTCAAATGACTACTGATGATCTCGCCTCATCTCCTCCTTAGTATACCATGTAGACTCAGACCCCATGTTGTGCTTCTGCTACACACGTATAAGCAGAACCACTTCATTCCTTAGTTGTTTCTCCTTTCTATCGAGTATGGATATTGACTATTCTACATAATTTAGTTGTTCATCCACATCAATATCCTCATGTTGCATGATCATATCTTCATTAGCTACACATTTTCTCATATGAGATACATGGAACATAGGATGCATTCCACTTAACTCATAAAGTAGTTCCAACTTGAAAGCCATCTCACCTGCCCTTGTGATAATTTTGAACAGCCATATGTACCTTGGGCTCAACTTTCTTTGCTTCCCAAACCTGCTAATTCCTTTCTAGGGACATACCTTCAATATCACCCTATCGCCAATTTAGAACTCAATTAGCCTTCATCTCTTATCCGCATAAGACTTCTGCGGATCCTTCACCACTTTCATATAAGCTTTGATTTTTTTCCAACATCTCTTTCATGGCCTCGACTATTTCACTACTTCCCATTTCCTTTTGCCCAGTGTCTCTCCAACATATAGACGTTCTACACTTCTTATCATACAATATTACATAAGGAGGCATACTAATACCGATAAAATAACTATTGTTGTATGATAACTCTGCTAAAGGTAAGTGTTCATCCCAACTTTCTCCAAAATTGATAATGTACTCCTTGAGCATATCCTCCAACATATGTATTGTTCTTTCTGACTAACCATCCATATGAGGATGATAAGCAGTAATGATGTGCAACTTTGTCCCTATCACTTCATGGAATTTCTTCCAAAATTTGGAGGTAAACCGAGTGTCCCTATCAGAAACAATGGACACCAGTACGCCATGACGAGTTAAAATATCTTTGAAAAACAGATCCGCCAACCTTTACGAGGAATACATCTCCCTAATTGGCAAAAAGTGGGAACTCTTCGTCAAGCAGTCCACAATTACCCAAATGATGTCATATCCTCTCGCTGTGAGAGGCAACTTCGTAATGAAATCCATTGTATTGTGCTCTCACTTACATTCGGGAATATCCAAAGGTTGAATCTTCTTGTACAACTTCTAATGTTTTGCCTTCACAAGTAAACAAGTTAGCCATTTACTCACATACTCTGCAACATCACGCTTCATCCCCGACCACCAATAATCCTTTATTAGATCACGATACATCT
Organism: Flaveria bidentis; assembly: GCA_018326385.1. Taxonomy (NCBI): domain Eukaryota; kingdom Viridiplantae; phylum Streptophyta; class Magnoliopsida; order Asterales; family Asteraceae; genus Flaveria; species Flaveria bidentis. The sequence continues at coordinate 10,532 of BJCM01268080.1, forward strand.
TCGTAGCACTAGGAGGAATGGAATATTGAGTTTTGTGAGCTTCATCCATGAAGGTTCCCCATAGATCCCTATGGTGAGGAATCCACAACCGCCCAAATCAAGTTTTAACACCAAGGGTGTTTTCCCCAAATACGAAATCTTTCCTTTCATTCGCTTTGAGTTAATCTAGTCATCCTTCAGCACCATATCTTGGAACTCTCTCATCTGACCCATGGAATTAGGTGTCACAATCAACTGATAAGGCTTTACTCAAATTGGTTCAGGTCCCTCTTTTCAACTAAGGGCACGAACAACCACATTCTCTTTGCATGGATGATAGTGAATTTCACAGTCATAGCCCTTGATCAATTCTAACCACCTTCTCTACCTCATGTTAAGATCCTTTTGTTCAAAGAAGTATTTTAGGTTCTTGTGATAGGTGAAGTTAGTGCACTTGGTCTCGTACAAGTATTGCCTTCAAATATTTAATACAAAGACCACAACCACCAAGCCAAATCATGAATAGGATAGCTGACTTCGTAAATCTTCAACTACTAGGGTGCATAAGCTATAACCTTCAACCGTTACATCAGCACACAACCTAAGCCTGAACACGAAGTATCCGAATAAACCAATAGGTCATCATTCCCCACAGGTAACGTCAAGATAGGGGCTTGAGTTAACCTTGTCTTTAACTCTTGAAAGGCACTCTTCTATTCTAGACCCCATTTGAACTTCACATCCTTACGAGTCAACTTGGTGAATGCTAAAGCTATCTTAGAGAAATCTTGGATAAATCTCTTCTAGTAGCCCACCAGACCTAAAAAAGTACGAATCTCGGATGGTTTCATTAGAGATTTTTGTTGCATTACTACTTTGACTTTTGCAGGATCCACCATGTTCCTATCCGGATTAATCACATGGCCAAGAAATTGGATGTCCTGCAGCCAGAATGCACACTTCGAGAATTTCACTTGCAACTTCTCGCCTATAAGTGTCTCTAATACTTCCTTGATATGACTGGTATGTTCATCCTCTCTCTTTGAAGATCAAGATGTTATACTTGAAAACAATCATTGATTTGATCGACATTGTCTAGTATACATGATTCATAAGATCCATAAAAGCAACTAGCGTGATGGTTAAACCGAAAGACATTATCAGAAACTCATAATGTCCATACTGCGTGTAAAAAGTTGTCTTAGGAATATCCTTCTTTTTTACCTTCAGCTGATGGTAACTAGATCAAAGGTCTATTCTTGAAAACCAGCTGCCACCTTGAAGTTGATCGAACAAGTCATCAATCCATGGTAACAGATACTATTTCTGCATGGTTAATTTATTCAGCTCGTGGTAGTCAATGCACATCCTCATACTACCTTTCTTCTTATTCACAAACAGGATTGGAGCACCTCAACAAAGAGATACTCGGTCAAATGAAACCCGGGAAATCTTGCAACGGATCCATTAATTCCTTTATCTCAGATGGAACTAGACGGCATGGCGTGTTAAGAATAGGTTGAGCCCTATGTAACAGATTAATCTGGAACTCAAGGAAAACTTCAGCGAAGCCTCACATGACTAGTACATCTGACAATTGCGGTTCCAACACATCCATATATTTCACACAGGCCAAATAAGCACCACACCCACGACTTAAACACTTGTTAGCTGCAATCATCGAAATTACTTTCGGAACTGAACAAACTCTACCCCATAAATCGTAACATCAATCCTATCAGGTGTGGTTAGTGGAATCATCTTTTTTGCGACATATGATATTGGTCTCTTTGGCTGCTAGCCAATCCATCGTTAGGACCACAACAAATCCTCCTAAGGGCATTACAACCAATCTAGCAGAGAACCTATGACCTTCTAATTCTAAGTAATCTATTGCATTAGATATCCTTGTAGGCTTACCAATGGTTGTTTCTACATCAAAGGGCTTGCTATTCTTGCTACTCCTAACAGGCAACTTATCACAAAAGGCAACTAAAATAAAACTCCTACTTGCACGAGAATCGAAGAGTACTTATGCATAAGTTTGGTTCACTAGGAATGTACCTAACAGAATGTTGGAGTCAACCCTAGTCTCTTCTTCGGTCATAGTTAAGGCACTCTGTTTAGCTTTCTACCTCTTCTTCTCTTTCTCGGTTCCCTTATTTTCCTTGAAACTCTCAGCCCTTGGTTTCTTAAAGTCACTAGTCATATGCCCTTCCTCTCCATAGTTAAAGCATCTTGCCAAATCCAAACAATCCCGAGCCATATGTCCCTCTTTCCCAATGTGAAAATCAGGTTTGGTCCCCATTTGCATTCTCTAGAATGACTCCTTGCATATTTCTTAAACTTCACACAACACATTATCATAACCTGTTACCACCTTGCGATCGTCCGTCCTCTCCTTCTTACCACCAGTTGGAAAACCACCACTACCATACCATTTCCCATTCCTATTCTAATGGTTTTTTCACTTCTTCTTTGCCTCTACCACTGCCACACCTCTCGCTCACCGTATAGCCTTCCTGCTAGATCAACCACTGACCTAAATGTATCTGGCTGGGCGACAATAATATGTCTACAGATATGCACTGGTAGACAGTAGATGTATCTCTTGATCTTTTGTGATATGGCTGTCACCTGTTCTAGCATCTGCTTGCCATCTTATTGAACTTGGTCGTGTACTGCTGGTGTGTCATAGTTCTTGCTTCTAGCTTCAGGAACTCCCTTTTAGTCGTATCCAACTCAGTGAGGATAAAGTTCCTTAATCAACAACTTCTTTAGTTCCAACCACGTCATCTTACTGGATGGCCTTGCTACCCTCAGCCTGGACAATATTATCCCACCAACATAGGGTTAAATCAAAAAACGAGTAGGTGGCAAACTTTACCTTCTAATCCTTCCTTCACTCACTGATGTCAAGTACAACCTCCATCTCTCTCACCCATTGATAAGCAACCGTAGCATCCCTGTTTCGATAAAATTCGATGACTTGCATATCTGGAATGCCCTATAATTGCACTCCTTTAAAATTTTTTTCATTGCTTCCTCTTCTTCCTCGTCACTTGAAACTACCATCTCGGTCTTGGTTTGTTCCTACTCTCTGTTACTAAGGTGAGTGTGTTGCAATGGTATTTTAAATCTTAAAATGTTAAATATTAAGTATGATTACTCGTATTATACATTTTATTATGTTGAATAAGTTAACTAGGAGTTGGTAGTGATTTTATAGGCAAAATAATCAAGTTGGAAGCTTACATGGTGAAACAAGACATTAGATGGGTCAAGAAAGAAAGATTCAAAGTGCACTAGAAAAGCTTTCACCGTAGCCTACAATAGGCACCATAGGCTATGCCAACTTTAATTTTAAAACAATAGAATGTTTTTGTTATGTTTCACCCACCACTACCTATTCGACCCGAGATAATCTTGGACAAATTTTAGGAGTTCCTAGAGCTTTGATTCATTATTCTACCTCATTCTAACAACATTCAATCATCCATTATGCAAATCAACAATGATATTGAAGATCGTTCAAGAACGGTGAGCGGCTAGTCTGCTCGTGATCTACTTCGGGTAATAGGTTTTGTGTGATTAGATTTTCGTTTGTGTTTGACTTGTGTTAGGATTAAACTGATTTATAACCTGTTTAGTTCTTTTATAAGTTTAACTTGTGTTTTGATTATCTAAACAATTGTTTTGGTTAACCTTTATCTAAATAATATATGATGTTGCATGAATTGTATGGTTACAAGGTTTTGCTTGATAATTGAATTGGTATTCTGTATGAAAACTCATTAAGTCTTGAGTACCGATATCATTTAATCATTACACACATAGAATCCCTGTTAAGGATTTTACACCAAGTTTGACTGAATGAAAAACAAACCTTAATCCAACGATGGATTACTCTTTCTTATATTGTCTTCTCAATCACTTTTTATGATTTGCAATTTGTTTTTCTCGTTGATTTTTAATCATTTAAAAATCTAATTTTTATAGCCAAGAGACACTAGTTTAAGTAATTTGATAATTTGATTAATTTTTTTCTTATAAATCATTTCACAACACACCGACCACTAATTCTATGAGGATCGACAACCTTACTTACCCTAACTTGTTTAAGGTGAATAGGAATAGACATTTAACATCTTATTGGATTACTACTTGGAAATCAATCATATACCACTTTCTTCGCCCCCTCCCATTATAGAGCTCTTTTTCTGTTCTCCTTCCTTTCATCTTCCCTCACGACCCTAATAACCTCAGTCAACATAGATGGCGAAATTGTCTACATGACATGATGTACGTCGTCAACTGTAGCCTTCTTCATTGTCTACATGACTTAAAGTCAAAGAAAGAAAGAATAAAGTGAAGAAAAAGAAAGAAAAGATATTTTACCCAAGTTGAGGGGTAAAAAGTGTCAAAAAGGATAAAAGGTTTGAAAAAGTGGGTGTAAAAGATGATGGCTGCCCATCACCTCCTACACATCTTGTACCATCGGATTTTTAGAGAGAGAGTAGCAGGAAGCATCAAACTCTCGAATTTAGAAAGAAGAACAAGAAAGAATTCGAATTCAAGGTAAAATTTATGGTTTTATCGTGTTGGTGTTTGAATCTTTCAGTATGTGTGTTTGAGGATGGCCGGTGGTAGATCATCTAAAGCTTCACGTGGTGGAGGTCGTGGTGCTGAACCACAGGCTAGGAGAGGAAGGCCTAGAGCCGAAAAGGTGGTTCATGAAGAACCAGAGACCCCTCATCCTGAGGGCGGTGATGAGAGTGCTAACTTAAGGGCCTCGGTGAAGGAGGCTATGGTTGAAGAGGTGCATCAAGTCATGCAGACAATCTTACCATCTGTGGTGACTGAAGTTATCAAGGCTGTGAGGGAAGGAGAAAGGAAGGAAAGAAGTAGACCAATGGGCGAAAGAAGACAGCCTGAGACTGAGACGGTTTTATCTGATGACAAAGAAGAAGAGGAAGAAGAAGAGCCTGCGCCGGAGGTGGCACGAGGTAGTAACTACGGGGCATTTGAAAGGTTCAAGCCCCTACTTTTGATGGTAATGGCACTGCTGCTGCTGCTCACCGATAGGTGAGAGAAATGGAAGTTGTTCTGAATATTAGCGAGTGCCGAGAAGACCAGAAGGTGAAATTTGTTGCCCACTCGTTTGTGAACTCAGCTCTATGTTGGGAGAATGAGGTGGCCTGAGCTGAAAAAGTTGGTGATTGAGGAGTTTTGTCCTCACAGGGAAATGGATAAGGTAGAAAGGGAATTCCTACAGCTGGAGGCGGGAACCATGACACA
>BJCM01268080.1:15828-27116 GCA_018326385.1 Flaveria bidentis
CACTACTGCTGCTGCTCACCGATGGGTGAGGGAAATGGAAGTTGTTCTGAATATCAGCGAGTGCCGAGATGACTAGATGGTGAAATTTGCTGCCCACTCGTTTGTGGACTCGGCTCTGTGTTGGTGGGAAAATATAGTCCAAGCCAAGGGTAGTCGGGCAATTCATAGAATGAGGTAGTCTGAGTTAAAAAAGTTGGTGATTGAGGAGTTCTATCCTCACAGGGAAATGGATAAGGTAGAAAGGGAATTCCTACAGCTGGAGGCGGGAACCATGACACATCAACAATACACCACTGAATTCAATAAGATGGCATGTCTGGTGCCAGACCAGGTGACGCCTTTGTCACGAAAGATTAAGAGGTACATTCAGGATTTGCCGCGGATATCCGTAGGCACATGATCACCGCCTGGCCGAGCACGTTTAGGTCTGTGGTAGATTTGCAGGGAGATTGTATGATGAGAGAATTGTGGTGGTGGCCGAAGGAATCAAGAAAAGTGGTGGTGACCGGAATTGGAGTGGGAAAAGGTTTGGTCGAGGTGGTGTCCTAACGAGTAACAAGAAGGCACGGGTAGATGACCGTCGTGTGGTCACATGTGGTGCGGGGTCGAGGAAGTGCAACAAATGTGGGAAGGAGCACATCGGCGAGTGTAGGTTGGGATCAAATGTGTGCTTCAAGTGTGGGAAGCCTTGTCATATGGCGAGGGAATGCAAAGTAGGGAGATGTTACAATTGTGGGGCGGAGGGCCACATGAGTAGAGACTGTAAGAAGCCAAGGGCTGAGGCTTCTGGGGTGAAGAAGAATGGAGGTGAAGGACCGAGGGCGAGTGCCAGAGCGTAATGACGCATGAAGAGGCTAGGACAGAGGACATTGTGTCAGGTACGTTTCTAGTAAACCAAACTTTAGCCTCTATGTTATTCGATTCTGGTGCTAGTAAAAGTTTTATTTCTGCTGCTTTATGTGCTAAACTGCCTATTAGTAGTAGGAGTGTTGATGTGCCCTTTGATTTAGAAACTACCATAGGTAAGTCTACTAGGAATTCCTGAGATGGTAGAAGGTTGTAACGTGGAATTAGAAGGTCATAAGTTTCCGGTTAGACCATTTGTGATGACCTTAGGTGGTTTCGATATGGTTCTTGGGATGGATTGGTTAGTGTCGAGGCGAACATTGTGTGTCGCAAGAAGATGATTCGTTTAACAGTGTCTGACGAGAGTGGGTGACAGTTTATGGTGATCGAGTCACGGCGATCCTGAAAGTAATCTCATGGCACTGTCGGGAAAGTGCATGAGGAGTGGATGTAGCGCCGACTTGGCCTATGTGAAGGATGTGGAAACACCAACACCACAACTATCCGATGTACCAGTTGTGTGTGACTTTCCAGACGTGTTCCCAGAAGACTTACCAGGAGTGCCACCGGATCGAGAGATCGAGTTTCAGATTGATTTGATACCAGGTGCCCAACCTGTTGCCAAGGCACCGTATCAATTGGCTCCGACTGAGATGAAAGAGTTGATGGAGCAATTACAAGAGCTGTTAGATAAGGGGTTTATTAGACCGAGTATCTCTCCTTGAGGTGCTCCGGTCTTATTTGTGAATAAGAAAGATGGTAGCATGAGAATGTGTATCGACTATCGTGAGCTGAATAAGTTGACAATAAAGAACTAATACCCCTTACCACGAATTGATGATTGGTTTGATTAGCTTCAAGGTGCCAGTTGGTTCTCAAGGATAGACCTTTGATCGGGCTACCATCATCTAAAGGTGAAAGAGCAGGATATTCCTAAAACAGTTTTTCGCACGCGTTATGGTCACTACGAGTTCCTTGTTATGTCATTTGGTTTGACCAACGCACCAGCTGCTTTTATGGACTTGATGAATCAAGTGTGTCGGCCGATGTTGTATAAATCAGTGATTGTGTTTATCGATGATATCCTGATTTATTCCAAAAGTGAAGAGGAGCATGCCGGTCATATTCGAGAGGCGATGGAGACGTTGAGAAGGGAGAAGTTGTATGCTAAATTCTCCAAATGTGCATTTTGGTTGGTTGAGGTTCAATTCTTGGGTCATGTGGTGAATCCTGACGGGTTTATGGTGGATCCAGCAAAGGTGGAGGCGGTGATGCAGTGGAAGTCTACAAAGACGCCATCCGAGATTCGTAGTTTCTTTGGTTTGGCAGGCTACTACAGGACCTTCATTCAAGACTTCTCTAAGATCGCTTCTCCACTGACCAAGTTGACCCAAAAAGATGTAAAGTACGTATGGGGTCAAGCTCAAGAGAAGGCGTTCGAGGAATTAAAGGCGAGGTTGACTCAATCTCTTGTTCTGTCATTACCCGGTGGAAGTGAAGATCTGGTGGTTTATTCTGATGCTTCCTACTCGGGGTTGGGGTGTGTGTTAATGCAGAGGGGAAAAGTTATAGCCTATGCATCCCGACAATTAAAGGTTCATGAGGTTAATTACCCTACTCATGATTTGGAGCTAGCAGTTGTGGTCTTCACGTTAAAGATTTGGAGGCACTACCTATACGGTACAAAGTGCTCCATATTCACCGACCACAAGAGATTGAAGTACTTCTTCGAGCAAAAGGACCTGAACATGAGGTAGAGACGATGGTTGGACCTCATAAAGGATTATGATTGCGATATCCATTACCATCCGGGCAAAGCCAACGTGGTGGTGGATGCCCTTAGCTGGAAAGACGGACCCAAACCGATTCGGGTGAAAGCTTACTAGTTGATCATGACCTCTAATGTGATGAAGCAAGTCAAAGAGTTTCAAGATGAGACATTGAAAGAAGATCATCTTAACTTCGAAAGAATAAGAGGTCTGGTTGCGGAATTGGGTGAAAACACACTTGGTGTTAGAACCCGATTTGGACGAATGTGGATTCCACATTTTGGGGATACTCTATTCATCTCGGTGCTACAAAGATGTACCAAGACATGAAGAAAGACTATTGGTGGCCGGGTATGAAGCGTGATGTGGTGGAGTATGTGAGTAAGTGCCTTACTTGCTCGCATGTGAAGGCGGGGCATCAGAAGCCGTATGGGAAGATCCAACCTTTGGATATACCGGAGTGGAAGTGGGAACATATCAGCATGGACTTTATTACGAAGCTACCGCGTACCGCGCAAGGGTATGATGCCATATGGGTGATAGTTGATCGTTTGACGAAGAGTGCTTACTTCCTACCGATTCGCGAGACGTATTCATCCGAGAGGTTGTCAGATCTTTTCATTAAGGAGATTGTAACTAGTCATGGTGTGCTGGTGTCTATTGTGTCTGATCGTGACACCCGGTTTACATCTAAATTTTGGAAGAAATTCCACGATGCAATGGGAACAAGGTTGCATATTAGCACGACTTATCATCCTCAGACAGATGGTCAGTCGGAAAGGACCATTCAGACACTGGAGGATATGCTTCGTGCATGTGTCAACGATTTTGGAGAAAGTTGGGATGACCACTTACCGTTAGCTGAGCTCTCATATAACAACAGTTATCATGTCAGCATTGGTATGCCCGCTTATCAGATGCTATACGGTAGGAGATGCCGAACACCCATGCATTGGGTAGATATTGTTCTGAAAGAGTTAGGGAGCGTCAAGGTGATCGAGGCTACGACTAAGAAGCTTGAAAAGATCAAAGCCTTCATGAAGGCAGCCAAAGATAGACAGTATTCGTATGCTGATAAACGACATAGACCGATTGAGTTCCAGGTGGGTTACAGGGTTATGTTGAAAGTCTTACCTTGGAAGGGTATTATTCGGTTAAGAAAGCGGGGAAAGTTGAACCCGAGATACATAGGGCCTTTCCGAATCATTGCTCGAGTAGGAGAGGTAGCCTATAGACTAGAGTTACCAGATGAGTTAAGTGGAATCCACCCGACATTCCATGTATCTCATCTGAGAAAGTGTTTAGTAGATGAAGATATGACTGTACCACTGGAGGATATTGAGGTAGATGAACGGCTCAATTACGTGAGCAACCAGTGGCAATCATTGATCGAAAAGAGAAAAGGCTGAGGAATAAAGTGGTTCTTCTTGTGCGTGTACAGTGGAAGCACAGGAAGGGATCCGAGTCTACGTGGGAGACTGAAGAAGAGATGAGGAAGCAATACCCACAATTGTTTGAGGAATAATAGGTTTCGGGGACGAAACCTATATAAGGGGGGTGGACTTGTAACACCCGGTTATTTTTTTTAAGTCAAAGAAAGAAAGAATAAAGTGAAGAAAAAGAAAGAAAATATATTTTACCCAAGTTGAGGGGTAAAAAGTGTCAAAAAGGACAAAAGATTTGAAAAAGTGGGTGTAAAAGGTGATGGCCGCCCATCACCTCCTACACATATTGTACCATCGGATTTTAGAGAGAAAGAGTAGCAGGAAGCATCAAACTCTCGGTTTTAGAAAGAAGAACAAGAAAGAATTCGAATGCAAGGTAAGAATTCATGGTTTTATGGTGTTCTTAACTAGTTATGTCCTCGGGTTTATGCTCATGTGTGTTGTGTGTGTTCGGTTGTATGTTTTAGTGGGTTTCTAGGTGGTTGAACTCTATTGCAAACGAGTTTGGAAGAAGCCATACTCAAGAGCTACAAAGGTGAGTTCTAGAACCCCTCTTTTACATGTTTTAACTGATTTTGGGTTGGAATTGCATGTATGAACTTTTTATAAAACTAGGGTTTCATACCTGTATGTTTGAATGTGTGTATGTTGCGGGTATGGTGTGATTTTGGTCTATGTTCATGTTTGATGGTGTTATGGTTGTGTTTCTAAGGCTTAGAATGCATGATTTAAGCTTAGAACATGATAGTTGGTGTTTGGGGACCGAATTATGATGATAAGTGTGCCCTAGGCTACTCATGCGCCCAAACAATAGTTCATACGCCTAAATTTAGAAAAACTGCTTAAGTGTTGACAAATGCGGATGAGCATTGACAAATGCGGATGAGAAAGTCAATGCAGATGAGAAAGTCAATGCGGATGAGAAAGTCAATGCGGATGAGTAAGGAAATGCGGATGAGTAAGTTCATGTGACTGAACAAATGCAGATGAACAAAGTTAATGCAGATGAACAAAGTTAATGCGGATGAACAAAGTTAATGCCGATGAACAAATGCGGATGAGTAAGTTCATGCGACTGAACAAATGCAGATGAACAAAGTTAATGCGGATGAACAAATGCAGATGAGCATTGACAAATGCAGATGAGCATTGACAAATGCGGATGAGTAAATTCAATGTGGATGAACAAAAAAGGGAAATTCGGATGAACACTTCGAATATTTTCTGACTTTTTGGGGAAAAAGTTAAATGTAGGCTTTGACTTGGGAGGTTCCCGGGGGTTCATGTATGCTGACTTTTGAGGTCGTAGATGACGTGTTGGGCATTGTATGATGATGTTATGACGTATGATTGATGCTTATGCATGATGGTATGTATGATGTATGTTATGTATGCATGATGATGCCCTGTATGGTGATGTTGTATGTTTATTTTTGTGTTCCTTGTTATATATGATTATTTTCCCGTGGCTTTACGTTGAATGTTAATGAATGAAATGAAAGTATTATGTAACGTAAAGTGGAAGATAATGAAAAGAGGAACGTAATGAATGAATGCATGCATTAATGAATGAATTAAAGTATGAAAGCCTTGCAAGCATATGTATGGAGGTTCACACCCAATGAAGGGTGTTAGCTCAACCGTGTGCGTGTTAGCTACCCGAAAAGGATGCACACTAGGGCTTGATCCGTGTGATTAAGCGTATGTATGGAGGTGCACACCTAATGAGGGATCTCAGCTCAACTGTGTGCGGGTTGAATACCCTATGAGGATGCACACAAGGGTCCAATCCTTGTGATTGACCATATGTATGGGACCCTTACCGCTTACCCTAGGTACTGGAGTCAGCTTCGTGCACAATGTTCGGGGTCTATGAAAGACCTCAGGCCCAGTACCGACTTTATGCATGACGGTGGGGTGAAGCACATGGCATTGGTCCGAATGAAAGTAAAGACTTAATGATGAATGTACGGAATGAACGAACGAATTATAAAGATAATAATGATATTATCTATGTGTACGTATAATGTATGATCATGTACGATTGTAAAGGATGGTTTTTAAATGAAAGATAAAGTATGTTTTATTTTAAAACTAGAACTCACTCGGCAACGCTGACATTTTTTGCATTTTCCAGTTGGCATGTAAAGTTGCTGAGGATGGACGGGGCGACTACTTGGCTCTTTTGGATGGCATTCTTTTGTCTAATGTTTTTTCATTGTAATGCGAACAAATGAAATTGTGTAACGAATGTTGTATTATTTTGAAAAAGCATTTGTAATGAAAATGTTGTTTTAAAATGTTTCCGCTGCAACGTTTATTTCAAGTTAATGTAACTAAATGTTTTATGAGCGATGATTGGCCGGCTGTAAGCGTCTCGGGAACGGGACCTTACACATATTGGCACTCCCATCCCCACCTTCATGATTATGAAGCTTGGGCTCCTCATCAGTCGTTTCAGTAACCTTAGCTCTAATCCTAGTTACACATGGCCCAACACCACATTCACTGCAACCTCCACCTCGAGAAGCTCTCGAAGACCTTCTACCAGCCCTCTCCTAATTACTATAAGATCCAAACACCAATATGATCATTCAAAGTAATAGCTTAAATCAGTGGTCAGTTATGATTAGCCACTTACTTTACTTTTCATTCCCTAAGCATTTCCTATATTGATTACATTAGTTTCTAAATCTACTTAAAGCACATAATTCACCAGGCACACGTACATAATTCCATTTCTTTTACCTTCATAAAACATTTCCTATAGACATGTAGCTACTTGAATTGACATCCCTATCTCTTTTGTCCCGTTCTTAGTTTTGGTTTTGAAATTTTTTTATCAAATTCTCTTAAACTTTGGCTCTGATACTAATTGTAAGGCCCCGAATCCGGAAACACTCACAATTCAACATTTATTGCATGAAACATTAATGACATAACATTTGCAGCGGAAAACATAACTTTAATAAAAAATTAATTGTATTAAGACATCATGCATTTCTTTTGAACAATAAATATTAAATTAAAATAAACATTTTTCTTATTAATATGGATGTTAAGCTTGAAGTATCCTAGTAGCTTTCACATCCATGCCTGCACACCTGCCAACTATTATGCATATAAAGTCAGCGACGCTGAGTGAGTTCTAATTGCAATACTTAAATACTTTAGTTTCGTTAACGCTAGTAATATTTTCGTATGTGATCACACATCAATACATACTTCAAAATATATTCATTACATTATTTTTAATCATCGTTTTATTCATATATCCATTATCTTTCACTTTAACGAATTAGTGTCATATGCCCGACCATTAACATAAGTTATGAGACTGATCATAATGTTTCGTGACAAGGACTCTTGTTCTGTTCACAGTTGATCACAAGGATTAGACTCCTACTAGAATCCTCATAGGCCGTACAACCTCCCACAGTTGATCTAACAACACCTTAATAAGTTGTGAACCATCATATGCTTGCTTGCAAGACTTTCATTCTTAATTACATTCCACTTCTTATTATCATTATCTTTTTCCTTAATTACATAATGCTTTACTTGTAGTAATATATAGCATACCATCAAAAAGATATATAGTGAAACTTTATCATTTAAAAAAAGATTAAATCTTTATAACATAACACATAACACAGCAAGCCACGCGAAAACTAAATCCATGCAACAACATAACCTTGCACGAGAGCTTTTATCTCACGCGAACACTAACACCTCACCCAAAAACTTGCCCATATTTAATTACCCTAGAGCCCAACATATCACATCTAAACCTGAAATAATATGCTTAACTTCATAAACAACATCATCATGAGCATAAACAAGCAATGTAGTATGCATAATAGACCCAAAGCGTAAAAACTTGCATAAAAAGGGGCTATATACTCACATTTGAAGATTCTAACTCAGAATTGACTTTCCTAAGAGTTTTTTGAATGAAAACTATACATCCATGCATTATATTCATCACTAATTCTTCCTTGATATGTAACACATATCATTACACGAATTATACATCTTAATTACCTCACATTTTTTTCTTTGTCTCTATACTTTTCGTCTCTCTCTACTAGCAGCAGTTCTCGCTTGTGGATGTGGACATACATTACTCTTATTTCTTATAGACTCCCCATAATTCTTGTTTGGGTTCTCAAGCGAGAAGCCTCTGTTGCACGAGAACTTCGCCTTCGTTTGTTTCCTTGAAATTTTAGGGCGTTACATCATGGTGGAGATTCGTGGCTTGTCGGGCATGAGGACCAAGATTGACGTAAAGTTGGTTATGTACTATGCTCCGTCGAATGCTCTGGGGTTTACCTAGTGATTGCATGTCAGTTTGATGGTTTGTGCTTTGGTTGGTGTTTTGATTGTAGTAATGCTGATTTCATGGTGTTGATGATGAGGATGAAAAACTCATTTGAGACTTGCTTTTGGTTTCATGTTCATCATTGGTTTTATGGTTCTCTTTCTATTCTTCATTGGTATATTGTTTTGTTGTTGCTATTGATGTTGAAAGGACGGGCTAGAGCTTATATAAGACTAACATTTATCACAACACTATATATGTTGTTGGACATATGATTTTGTTTGGTATATCGTTGTTATCGTGTTCAAATCTAGTAAAATCCGGGGGATATGATGACATAACTATAGTTTGTTCGGTTGCTTTGGCCAAATTATCATTTACTGTTAGTAGCAACAACCGAATGGCCGTTCTAAGCCTGACTATAATGGTGAGTAGTTTTAATATATTCATCACGCGCGCAACGCTTGCATCTGACCGGTTCACGTGAAAAATTAAAGACAAAGAAGTGAAACTTGATTTTTCTTTTTTGACTATGCAAAAATATCTATTATATATATTACTAATTATGCATTTATTTACGCATTATGGGTTGTACCTAAGCTTTAATAAGTTGTACCCATTTTTGGTTTTTTTTATTTTAATTTTTGTTACTTTCAATCATAATACTTGTACATCTTTTACAACTTAAACAATATAATTTTTTACTTTTAACTTTGATTCTCTATATGTTTTTCATCTTTTACAAATTTATTGTCTCATGTTTTGGTTTAAAGCATTACAAGTTAACGCTTTGCAACGTCCGCACATGTTCAAAGTGTTTGCACCTTTGTTTTCTTGTTTAACGGCCCCATCACAATACAATGGTATTATATTAACTTAGTTATTGTTTATTAATGTTTTATGTTTTAGAAGAGGGATTTAACATTTTTAAGTCAACTTTTCGTTCGATTTTAATTTTCATCTTTTTATTTTTTATACGAGTTTTTCTGATATTGTTGGCCGCTGATGGTGATATGATGATGCTACTTGACACGGTTTTTCACTGCCCGTCGCAACGCAAGAGACTTAATACTAGTTTTTTATTAGTTACTATATTGTAATTAATCACTTTAATTTAACTAAGGAATTAGGGTGATCAATAGTACATAATCCTTCTACATTTTATATGATAATTTTAATATTTTGTCGGTGATATATGCAATACAATTTAATGAGTTTTAATGAGATTCACGTAATATTTCTTAATTTATGGGAAACATTACGCATTAGTGTATACATGAATTCCCTAGCGGATGCAATATAGTAAAAAGGTTAATATGCAATATACATGGTATTTTTGTGTAAACCAATTAATTAGGTATCGGAATAAACAGAACGAATCTCGATGCTTCATTTTTTAATTCACTTACATAACAACTTTAATAGGATTAAAAACATGGTTAGCAATTAGAATCATTTATCATTCCACCACAGCAACTTTGCTTTACTGTTTATATATTACTATCTGCGAATGAACTCTACTACTAAAATTATGCATCCAACCTAGTATAATAGTATGCTCAACACCCCATGATTTTAAATGGACATATTAAAAACCTAAGAATTCAGGATGTCAAGCATGTAAATGAGTGAATTTTATTGGCAAGGATGTTTATGCAAATTTAATTACACGTGAGGTTGGTAGTAAAATCATACGTTAAACCATGTGATAGGTAAAACACACGGTGTACTATTGGAGAGTACTTACAGAATCAAACTCAATACAAAATCAAACTAAAGAAGATATGATATAGCATTTTATTGTATTACATTTCTAATAGATAAATAATGAATATTAAAGAAAAGTCAAACTTGAAACTTTATTTTATCCTTTTCTTCTTCAATCATAATGAAATTGCATTACATGTCATCGTGATATTATTGATCATCGAGTTACTTTGTTTAAAGATCTTTATTCACTCTTTCGCGTGTTACAATAAATTGTTATTTTATTTGATTTAAGAGATGTCTACGTATATGGATCAGATAAAAGTTAGTTTTAGCATGCAAAGTGTATAAAGGATTTAACATAACTACTCACATTACTTCAATGATTAACATTAGGAAGTGGAGATCAATTAGAACTTGAATATATCTGAAAGGGCATCAAGATGAAGTTGTTACCTTCCAGTCTACTTCCACAAATTATTTTTCTCACATGTCCTTTTAACATAAATCATTACTTCAAAAAATATGTACCCTAATATAAATAAACTTATCTACTTAAATTCGATGATAGGGTGTGCGAGTACCATTTTTTTGTGAGAACTTTATGAACAAATCTCAACCACTTATTTTTTATCATATTCAAATCACATGTCATTTTCTCCCTTTTTGTAAAACGTTCATTACTTTTTTCACGACATCATTTTCTCAAAAAAAATTCATCATAAAATTCAGTATTTTTTATCTTTCCAACGCCTACTATATTTATATATTTTTCTAAAAAAATCATCCATCCGTTATTTACATATATGTAAATCTAGTTATACACATGTGTAGTACTGGATTTACACATGTGCAAAATGAATTTCGTTAAAAAACAGGAATCTTTTTTACTTTTTATAAAAGAAAACTATTTTTTTTATGAAAGAGAGAAAGTAGGGGAACATTTTTTTGTTTTTATTTTTTTATTTTTATGTTATTTTTCAATTTATAATTTTTTAAATATATTTTTGTTAATTACAATTTTGCAATTGAGAACTAGTGGTTGAGATTGATTTTTAGAGTTTTTACAAAAAAAATTATATCTCATTTGATCTCTCCAATATATATATATATATATATATATATATATATATATATATATATATATATATATATATATATATATATATATATATATATATATATATATATATATATATA